>PVHY01012629.1:0-23194 GCA_004024945.1 Uropsilus gracilis | reverse complement strand
TTGACTGGGTTTTTTATTTGTTTTTGCTAAGTCGTGTGAGTTCCTTGTGGATCTTTGTTATCATATCCTTATCACTGAATGGGAGGCAAAATTTTTTTTTCCCATTTGGTTGGCTTTCTTTTTGTTTTGGTTATTGTCTCTTTTTCTGTACAGAAGCATTTTGGTTAGATGTAGTACCAGCTGTTTATGTTTTCCTTCATTATTTTACCATCTGAAGATGTGTCCTGACAGAGGTTTCTGAAATTTACGACTTGGAGTGTTTTGCCCATATTTTCTTCTATGCATTTTATGGTTTCAGTTTTACATCCAAGTCTTTTATCCATTTTAATTGGTTTTTGTACATAGTGAGAGGGAGTAGTCTAGATTCCTCTTTTGCATGTAGCAACCCACTTTCCCCAGCACCGTTTGTTGAAGAGACTATCCTTGTTCCAGCGTATGTTTTTTTGCCCCTTACGAGCACACGAGCATACATGTATGGCTTTTTTTCTGGACTTTCAGTTCTGTTCCATTGGCTTCTGTGTCTGTTTTTATTCCAGCACCATGCTGTCTTAATAATTATGACTTTGTAGTATAATTTAAAGTGTAGCAGTGCTATCTATCCCTCCATTCTCTCTCCTTTTGGTCAGGAGAGCTTTGGTTACTCGAGATTTTTTATTAGTCCATATGACTTTCAATAGTATTGTTCTATTTCTTAAAAGAATGTTACTGAGATTTTTATTGGAATTGCATTGAATCTGCAGATTGCTTTTGGTAGGATGGCCATTTTGATAATATTGATTATTCTGATGCATGAGCAAGGAATGTTTTTCCATTTCTTTGTGTCTTCATCTATCTTTTTTAACAATGTTTTACAGATCTCTTTGTATAGGTCTTTCACATCTTTTGCTAAGTTTATTCTCAAATATTTAATTTTTGTTGTTACAATGGTAAATGGAGTGGTTTTCTTAATTTCTTCTTCAGACTGATTTTTTTGCATATAAAAAGGTGACTGTTTTTGTGTGTTGATTTTATAACCAGCTACCTTACTGAACTGATTTTTTATTTTCATTAGTTTTTCTGTAGAGTTTTTATGGTTTTCTATATAAATTATCATTTCTTCTGCAAACAGTGATAATTTCACTTCTTCTTTCCCTGTTTAGATACCTTGTATGTCTTTCTTTTGCCTTATTGCTCTAGCAAGGACTTCCAGTATTATATTGAAATGCAGAGGTGAGAGTGGGTAGCCCATCTTGTTTCCAATCTCAAAGGGAAGGCTTTCAGTTTTTCGCCATCCAGGATGTCACTGGCTGTGCATTTGTCATATATTGTTTTTATTACATTAAGATATATTACTTCTATTCCCAGAATTTCAAGGACTTTCATCATAAATGGATATTGAACTTTGTCAAATGTTTTTTCAGTATCTATTGGTATGATTGTGTGGGTTTTTTATTGTCATTGTCATTTTTATTGTCATTTTTATTGTCATTTTCATTGTTGATGATGATGTGTTGGATAACATTGATTGATTTTCAGGTGTTAAACCATCCTTGTTTCCCTGGGATAAATCCTGTTTGGTCATGGTGTATTATCTTGTCAATGCGTTGTTGAATTCTATTTGCTAGAATTTTGTTGAAAATTCTTATATCTGTGTGCTTTAGGGCCTGTAATTTTCTTTTTTTATGTCATCTTTGTCTGGTTTTGGTATTACTGTGATGTTGGCTTTTTAGAATATATTTGATAGTGTTCCTGATATCTATTTATATTTATCTATTTATTGAAAGAGTTTTTGAGGGAGAGGCACCAGTTCTTCTCTGAACATCTGTTAGAACTCATTTGTAAATCCATCTGGACCAGACTTTGGTTTTTGGGGAATGGTTTTATTACTGTTTCAATTTCACTGCTTGGTATTTGTTTATTTAGGCTTTCTATGTCTTCTTTATCCAGTTTTGGATGAATGTATGCTTCTAAAAATTTGTTCATCTCATCAACTTGTTTGGATATTGATATTTGTAGTAATCTCAAATTATCCTCTGGATTTCTGCTTTGTCTGTTGTAATTTCTCCTCTTTCATTTATGATTCTATTTATTTCTGTTTTCTCCCTTCTCTTGTGAGCCTGGATAGAGGCTTATATATTTGTTTATATTTTCTTTTTTTTAATTCATTTTATTGATTTGTCATAATTGTGCATTAATTGATCCTCCTCCTCCCTCCGTATCCCCCCTCCATATCCCGCCTCCAGTCACTCCATCTCCCATTTTTCTGCGATTTGTTGGTTGGTTAAGTTGATGTTCAGTTGTTGGTTGTTTGGCCTGTTGTTCTCTTCCGATATCTGGTAAAAAAATTTTTTTATAACCCCGGGGCTTTCCCACTTCACTAACATTTGTTAACTATCCTGATCTTTTGTGTTCTTCACCTCCCCCACCTTCTTTCCCCTCCTCCTCTCTCGCTCCATGGTTCAGTCCCATTGGTTGTCCTCATTTTTTCTTATTCATTTGTTTCTTTTTCCCTATATCCATCATATAAGTGAAACCATCCTGTACTCCTCTGTTTCTTTTTGACTTATTTCTGCTAATATGAGTCTTGCTAGTTCCATTCAGGTTGCTGCAAATGACATGTGTTATTTGTTTTTATTTTCAAAGGACCAGATTTTTGTTCTGCTCTTTTCAGTTGTCTTTTTTTGTTTTTATTTCATTCATTTATACTTGAATTTTTATTATCTCTTTCCTTCTACTTGCTTTTTGACTTTTCTGATCTTTCTCTAGTTCTCTCATATGCAATATTAGATTGTTTCTTTGAGTATTTTCTTGTTTCTTGATGTGGAACTATATTGCTATATATTTCTCCCTCTTATTATTACCTTTGCAGCATCTCATATATTCTGGAAGGCTGTATCTTCATTGTCATTCATCTCAAAATATTTCTTTGTTTCTTCTTTGATTTCCTCATTAATCCACTATTTTTCCAATAGTGATGACTTCAGTATCCATGAAATGGGAGGTTTGCAGTCCTTCTTTTCATGAATGACTGGTGATTAAAGGGAAAAAAACATCAACTAGTGGCATACCATTCACTACCTACTAATTTAGCAAAACAAAAACAAAAAATAGTTAAGATAGTGTAATACCTATCAAGGTAAAATTAAGGAAATGGATATGATATTGTAAGAAAGAAGCTCTGATATTGCTTAACTTGTTTCTACTTCCTGTTAATAGCAGGCAATTGCCGTCCAAACTGGTGTAGCACTTATTGGCGATAACATGGGGAAACAATTTAAACAAACACAGTCTCTGCTGTTCTATTGCAAAGGTTGAGACACTGTGAACTATTTAGCCCCAGTTAAACACTGGGCTTCTGCTGAGGTGGAATGAGATGACTGTTGGAGCACTAAGTCCTCTACTTAAAATGTACTAAAAGGAGTCAGGTATTTCTATCAGAAATAGAATGATTACTAAATGCTATGCTAAATTGGAAAGGACAAACATCCCCTCTGTAAGAATAACAAAACATGAATAAGATGTACTAGAAAAAACCTAAAACATCATGGACACAAATTATTTGCCTATGAACTAGTTAGTTTCATGTCCACACTCATGTTCCAATTTTGTGCCCTAACGGGGATGGCCAGGGGAGAACTCCTTACCTCCTCAAAGCTGGCCAGCAAGAATCATGGCTAATGACTTTCTCTGCATCCTGTCTACCAGGCACTTGACATCTGGACCCCCAGAGGGCCATGGCAAGGAGCCAGGTCTGAGGAAGGCAGGAAACCGGATGTTCCTCTAACCCTTAAATGTGCTGTGTATAGAGACCCCATCACCATTCAAATTCCTAGAAGTGAGGTGACATGATAAAGCTCTCAGTCTTCAATCCAGACATTCTCTCTCAAATCTGCTTTGGTTGCCTCTCATCTCATGATCACTGTATGGAAGAGACTGGCCACATCTAGAGAGTTTCCCAGGTGACACATCCGCAGCATGGCCATAGGCATATTTCATTGCCATCACTCAGAAAATATTTAAGGTCATGTGCCATGATCGAGTCATAAAGCACACTTCTGATTAAGGGTTACTTCCTTTCAGTGAGATACACTGTGCTCCAAGTGGACCAATCCATAACCAGTATGCTTCTGTGTGGTTCCAGCAGCAGCATGCAGTAGCCTTACATTGAACTATCAAATAAAATTCAGCTAAATTCAGCTCTACAAAGCAACATCTCTACCAAATAGTGATTATCATAGTAACAAATCAATACTAGATCTTTCTATGTTTCAGTTACTGTGCTAATTATTTCATACCAACCTTTTGATTCAGAAGGAATTATGCTAGCCAAAATTAGCCAGAAGGAAAAAGACAAATGCTGTGTGTTTTCTCTTAGATGTGTGATATGGAGAAAACAAACAAAAGGACAATAAAAAGTAAACTTAATGAACTGTCAACAGAATGAAAGCAAACAGAAAAGGGGAAACTAAATCAGGGAAGGGGTGAACACCGGCATCATGGTGATGGTTCGTAGGTAATATGGTGGTAGGAGAAATTTGAATATACAATCATGTAAGAAAAAAATGTATATAATCAATATATAAAATGAAGATTAGCTCATTCCACTTTACAAAGCACTGTAGTCTCTGCCTGCCTTCCCTTCCTCCTCCCCTTTTCCTGCTGATTAAGGTAAAAAAAAGTCATAAAATATTCGATCTGTTTTAGATGTAGAACATAATAATTTGGTATTTGACTATATTACAAAATGGTCACCATAATAATTCTGGTTAATATCATTATCATTGTTACACATTCTTTTTCTTGTGATAAATGCTTAAGTTAACTCTCTCGTCAACTTTCAATTGTACAACGCAGTATTATTGACTCTAGTCACTCTGCTGTACTTTATATCCCAGGGTTTATAACTAGAAGCTTGTGCTTTTTAATCACCTTAACCCACTTTGTCCAGCCCTCTCCCTCAACTTCGGCAATGAGCAGTTTGCTCCCTGTATCTGAGTCCATAGCAGGAGCACCAAGAGCCTGGCCAGCCTTGGTGAAAATGTTAGTAGGTTCACAGGGCAGCTGGGAGGTGGCTTGAAGGTATTTGTATTCTTCTCACCCAGGAAACCAGAAGTCTGAAATCATGACATCCACAGGTCTGTGCTCCCTTAGAAAGGTCAGAAAAGGACATTCTGTCACTTTGGTAGCTGACCCTCTGTGACTGTCATCGCAGTACTGCAATCTCTCCCTGCTCTTAGGGTCCTCCCCTGTCTCTGAGTCAACCTTTCCCTCTTCCTTTAAAGACATTGGTGATACTGACTGGGGGCCACCCAAAAGGGCTCAAGTAAATTTGATTACTACTACAGACTCCATTTTCAGGTAAGGTAACACTCATGGCTACTTTAACAGAGCTGGTGCTATTTGCTTTTTTTTTTTTTTTTCTTTTTTTCAGAGTTAAACTTTACTGGAAATTTATAGAAACTACAAAAGGGATTTATATTTTCTCATGTTGTTGTACAATATTTCAAAGAAATAGCATATTTGATGTTATAAATAAGAAACTGCTAGGTTAGTTTCTGTTCTTGAAGGTGACCAAAACTGACAGTAAATTAGACCTTAAAAATTTGACACAAGCCAGACACAACCTACAGCCTTGTTTCTAGTTTTTTATGGAGCCCATTGCTGGATGGTTTCTATTCTCAAATGGGACCCATTTATAAAAATGCATTCCTAACATTGCTTGGTTATAACATAACAGAAAAAGAAAAACTCAGAACAGTTAAAAATATTAAGCATGCATTTTTCCTGCATACTAAACTATGATAACTACAGATTCCACTAAATTTTATTACCTATAAATTGATGTTCAAATATCAGTATATCTTAAGGAATGACAGAGCATCCCCCTAAGAGTCTGTTGGGCACATTCACAACCACTATGGAAGCCTTTAGTGTATGTTTTGTTTCTCCCTGCTGTTGGGAGACTTGGAGAAGATAAGGCTGCAGCAGAGCTGACCTTCCTCAAAAAAAGGTCGTTTTTTATTTAGGTATGTGTCCAAGAGAGAAAGAGCAAATTGGAAACCAGTTGCTCCTCAAAGGGAAGCTTCTCCTCACAATATTGTTTAGCAGAAATCCCCATGTAGGTTGTGGAAATTTCCGTGAACTTTCATGGCTTTGATTTTAGAGTGACCATATTCAACAAAGTCTGGTACATAGACTCCCGGCTTCTTTGAGTCACCAGACCCCATCAGCAAGACAGACCAGGAGAGACTCATTACAGAGTCCACTAAAATATGCTTTACCATGTTGGAGGCCTCCCTGGAGGAAGATGGGAGGAAACTCTATCAATTATGAGTAAGAGAGACAATAGAATAAGGGAAATGGCATAGATGCCAAAAGTATTAAAATGGACATATGAGTGAAAACTTGGGGATTTTTTTCTTATTTCTCTTCCAGAAGCAGCAGATAGAATGGGGCTGGTATGATTGCAGAAAAGGAAAGTTTTTATATGGGTTTATAGTAAATAGGTGGATGTGGTATTTGAGTGTTTCAGAGTTGGTTAAATCACGTCTTAGAACTTTCAGCAACTATTTGCCTTCCATTTTGCTGTGGTTCTCCAACACACAAGAAGAAGAACTTGCCCTCTTGAATACAAGATTTAGGGACTAGTGTTCAGCCTCAAAATAACTGAAAAACCCTTCTCATTATGACTATGCCTGTTAGAATAAACAATGTCAAAAGTTGTGTGATTTTGACAGTCATGTTAGCAAGAAGTCAAGACTTTTTTTTAACTGGGAGTATTTGTGCTTAAAAAAAGAAGTGTGTTCAACTTAACAAAAGCAAAGCATAGGAGCCCATTCATAAAATGGAGAGAAGAACTTAAAAGAAACTTCTCCAAAGAGGAAATAAAAATGAGCAATAGACATATAAAAAAATGCTCAACATCACAGATAATCATGGAAATGCACATCAAAGCCAATAAATTCCACCTCACACCAGTAAGAATGGCCCGTTTCAAAGAAATGGGCAGCAACAAGTGCATGGATGTGGAAAAAAAGGAACCCTCTTACACTGCTGGTGGGAATGCAAACTGGTCCAACCACTATGGAAAGCTGTGTGGAGAACCCTCAAACTACTGAAAATGGAACTACCATTTGAGTCAAGAGTGAAGAATTGGAAAGGAAGTGATCAATAGACAAGGTTATCAGAATTGTTTATCTGGGTGACTGTAGAGTTCCTTTGTATATAGGATTTTGTCAATCAATATTTGTTGAATGAATAAATAAAAAAAAAAGAAGTGTGCTAAAATCCTCTCCCTGTAGGAAAACAAAACAAGAAATTATCCTTGATTCTGAGTGTTTACAGGTCTACCAGGAGTAACTGGTTGCAAAATAATTGTGCAGCCACTGGAACAGCGATGATACACATTACAAAAGATAGTAACAGATGTTGGCAAGCATATTAAAAAAAAAAACAGAATTCTTAGTGGGGATGAAAATGATGCAGTCACTCTAGAGACAGTCTAGTGAGTCCTCCAACTGCTATATATTATCATTACTATATGGCCTGGCATTTCTCTTAAAGGTACACTCTCAAGAGATTTTTGACATATATCCATACAAAAGCATATGCATGAATCTTCAGTATTACTCATAACTCATAATTAAATAGTGTAGTCTCCCAAAATGCCCATGAACTGGAGTGGAAAACAAAATCTGGTATGTCCTACTATTTTTCTATAAATAGAGGATTGCTGCTAGAGTCAACCTGGATATACTTTGAAAACATTGTTACCTTAAGGAAAACAGATACAAAAGGCCATACATTGAAGCATTCTATTTGCATGAAAATTCCAGAGTGGGAAAATCCACAGAGTAGGATATTAGATCAGTGGTTGTAAGGGTTCATCAGTAGAGGAAATCATGAAATGAAATGTAGACTCTGTAAATGTGCACAAACCCTCATTTTGGAGTGATGAAGTATCCTAAAAATAGACAACGAAGGTGATTACACATCTATGAAGATAATGAAAATAGCTGAATTGTAAACATTAAAATGGCAAGGTTTGTAGTGTGCAAATGTAAATGATAGATAGATACATGGATGTATACATAGATACATAGATAGACAAGAGATAGATGCGTAAGAGAAAAAAGATTATGTAGAAAATCCTATAGTTTACTGAAGGGTAATATTTCTAGTCTGTAGAAAAATAAGCACTGTTACCCTGGAGCTTCTTGTGATGTGAAATACATATAATTTAGGGAAGTAGAGAGCACAGCAACGCCAAACATGAACCGGGAGGAACTTAAATATAAGTTCCTTAAAAACAAGTGAAAACTGGTTATGGTGGTGCATGCCTGTAAGCGGCAGCCTAGGAAGCCACAGTGGGGACCAGGGATCGCGGTTCGAGTCCCACCTGGAGCAGCATAGCGAGACCTAGTTTCAAAAAATAGCTGGGCATGGTGGCACGCCCCTGTAATCCCAGCTACCTGGGAAGCTGAGGCTGGGGATTGCTTGAGTCCGTGGTACCCTGGGCAACGAGAGCCTGCGGTTCTACAGGCAAAAATAGCCAGACCTAGTCTCAAAGAAAAAAAAAAAAAGTAAAAATCAGTAAAACCACTATGGAAAACTCTTATGAGCATTTACTGAATCTGTACATTACACAGAGCCAAGAACCCCAAAATTTTGTTCCCCAGAAAACTCCAACAGTAATGAAAGTGTATGTTCATCAAATATGAGAATGCTCAGTTTATTGTAAGCAAAAATATGAGGATGTTTGGTTTATTATAAGCAAATATATGAGGATGCTTGGTTTATCATAAGCAAAAATGAGAAAAAAGAAAAACCAATGTTCTCAACAGCAGAATACTTACCTTGGGATATATTCATACAATGATACACCATGCAGTGAACATGAATGAAATACTGTCACATGCAGCAGCATAGATGAGTCCCATAAACAAGAGATGGAGAAAGTCCAGTCAATGACCCTCCCCTGGGCAATTCTAGATTTAAATAGTCCAAGACAAGGACAATTCACTGTTTCAGTTAGAAGTCAAGACAGTGGTTACCTTTAGAAAGGAAGAGGGCAGGAAGGAGGAGACATGCAGGTTCTGAGGTGCTAAGGAACAGTGTACAAATATATTTGTAAACAGCATATGCTAGTGCTTGCAGTGGTATACTCATGATTGTGTGTTTTACTGGATGTTTCTTAAGATTCGATTTTTAAATTAGAGTTTAAAGTTTCTAGGCAAGAAGACTGATGAATAAAGTCTTGGGAGTAAAACCAGGGGAGGGGGAGGACACAAGAGATTAAGATAGTTCATAGGTGATAAGGTGATAGAAGAACATTGGGGTAGACCAACGATGCCAACGATGTAAGGTGTATGTGTGTGTGTGTGTGTGTGTGTGTGTATGTGTGTGTAATCAATAAAAAATAAAATAAAATAAAATGCTTGGAATCACAGCAAAATTTCCAGTCTGATGTTATAATTTGAAAACAGCAAAAAGTCATATGCTACCCACTCTTTCAAAATACAAAAGTTTCCTATATAAAATTTTGGGCCTATCCCAACTTTGAGAACTAAAATATTTCTAGTATTATAAATAGTATGATTTTCATCTGTATTACAACCACATTAAACAAAAATTATGAATCCTTCATGTGAATAGTCATTCTTAGTCCTAATTTTTTAAAAAACATGAATACATCTGGATCTTCTAATCATAAACAACTCCTTTGTAAAAGGCCTTTAGAAGCCTTTCTTCCTTAGGAAAAGAACTGGATTTCTTTGTTGACTTTAACATTTGGAGAGAAGATGTTGAGCTAAAAATTCTTAATGTATGTAGACATTCTATTTTTTAGCCTTGTGATTCTCTTTACTGATTCTTGGCTACCTTTAGTATTTAATTTTTAATTGTTCACTTGTATAGGATGTAGCTTTGTGTATCTATTGTTCATGTTAATATCCCTTATACTTACATTCTGCTACAATACTATACTTGAATTATTAATATAATCAGATTAAATTTCAGTTGATTCAATTGAAGTAAATGCACATCTGCTTGAGAAATGTATGACCTGAGTCAAGCATCAGGTACTTCTGGTCTCTATGTTACATTCATCGTTGTACCATGCAAACTCCTTTCAAAACTCCATCTTTGACTAAAATATTAACACATGCACATCCACAAATCTACACACATACTCTAACACATGCAGAGTGGGGGAATTCCTTTTTGGGAATAATGGAGTAGACTCATTTTTCCCAATGTTTTCTGCTAAATTCAACTTGAAACTCTGGGCAGTATATATACAACAAAATTAAGAAGACTGAAAACGGAGAGAAGATAAACCAGTTAGAGAACTCACAAACTAGAGAAATTAAGCTAGTGTTAAGCAACCTGGGTGTTCCTATTGCTTCAAATGTTTTAGACCAGGAACTAGAAAAGTCAACAAAAACCCTGAAAGTCTAAGTAGGTACAAATAAAGCAACAACAACAAAAAGGACAAAAAATATAGAAGACAAAATGCACAAGGTGAAGAAATTACTCTCTATAGTCAAAAGATCTGAAAAAGCAGAGATTATCAAAATAGAAAACAAAGATTTTTTTTAACATAATTTATTATATAATTTATTTACATATAAATTTCACACCACTGTAGTCCCAGGGATTTACCCCCATCCACCCACCCCTCCAATCCCCCCCCTTTCCCTCCTGCCCAAAGTTGTATGCTTCAGTTTGGTGCTTAACTTCTTTTGTCTTTTCCTCATGGCTTTTGTTTATTTTTTCACTGTCTCCCATATATTAGTGAAACCATTTAATGATTTCTGTCTTTCTCTTTTTTGACTTGTTTCCGATAGTATGATTTCTTCCAAGTACATCCCTGTTGTCATAAAGTTGTCAAATTTGTCATTCTTAATTGATGAGTATTATTCCATCGTGTATATATGCCACATTTTTTTCATCCAGTCATCTGTTTTGGTGCACTTAGGTTGCTTCCATGTCCTTGCAATTATAAATAGTGCTGCAGTAAACATCTGCACACAGGTGTCCCTTTGTACCCACATTGAGGTCTCTTTTGGGTACATCCCCAAGAGAGCAAATTCTGGGTCAAATGGTAGTTCCATTTTCATTTATTTCAGGGTCCTCCACACAGCTTTCCATAGTGGTTGGACCAGTTTACATTCCCACCAGCAGTGTAAAAGTGTTCCTTTCTTTCCACATCCTCGCCAGTACTTGTTGCCCGTTCTTTGGATGTGGGCCATTCTTACAGGTATAAGGTGGTATCTCATTGTGGCTTTGATTTGCATTTCCCTTATTGTTAGTGATGTTGAGCAATTCTTCATGTGCCTGTTGGCCATTTGTATTTCCTCTTTGGAGAAGTGTCTTTTTAGTTCTTCTCCTCATTTTTTGATTGGGCTTTTTATTTTGCTTTTGTTTGGTTGTGTGAGTTCCTTGTGCATCTTCATTATTAAACCCTTATTACTATTGTGGAGGGCAAATATTTTTTCCCATTTGGTTGGCTTCTTTTAGTTTTTACTGTTGTTTCTTTTGCTATACAGAAGCTTTTAGTTTGATGTAGTCCCATCTGTTTATGGGAAAACAAAGATTTTAAGTCAATTATCATAAAGAAATGCTCCAGCAAGCACATATCAACACAGTTGAGACAAATGAAAATAACAGGAAGACACACACAAAAAAATAAAGGAATCAAATGGAAATTTCATAGCTAAAAAATAGAACCAAAATTAAAAATTCAGCAGATGAATTCAAGAACAGAATGGAGAGGGGAAAAAATCAGTGAATTTGAAGACAGAACAACAGTACAACATTTCTTAATTTGAACAACAGAGAAAATAGCCTTAAGAAAGTTCAGGACTATAACAAAAGATTTAACATTCATGTCATCAGAGGTCCAAAAGGAGAGGAGAACTATGATAATGTTGAAGAAGGTATTTCAAAAAATAATATATGAATTTCCCCCAAATTTAGCAACATTATAAATCTATAGACTTATGAAACTGAGTGAATCTCAACCAATATAAATCAAATTACACATCAAGACATGTCATCACCAAACCTCTGAAAAAGTAAAGACAAATAAATTAAACATAGCTTTTTACTTTCCTTTACTACTTGAAGAGAAACTATTCAAAGAGTAACAGATTACCTATCAAAAATTATGGAGAGAAAAAGTCACACAATACTTTTCAAGTGTTGAAATCAATATCAAACCAGAATTCCACATCCAGGGAAAATCACCTTCAAGAATGAAGACGAAATAAAATATTTTCAAATGATGGAAAATTAAGAGATTTTTGTCACCAACACACTGATCCTAAAAATATCACTAAAGGGAGTTCTTTAAACAGAAAAGGAACTAATAAAAAGAGAAAACTGGGAACATCAAAAAGGAAGAATAGTAAAAAGAGTAACAATACAAAAAAATCCTTCTTTTGAGGTTTCTAAGTTATATTAAATGCTTAAAACAAAAATTAAAACATTGGTAACATGAATCTAAAAAAATATCATTTAAGTAGTCTACATGATATTTTTACTAAATAGTCATCTATATAATAAAATATATATTAAAGAAATTATAAAAACAACAACCAAACCTGAATAATACCAAAGAAAGAGCCCCAAGATAAAAATACAGTTTCTTGGATGCTTTCTAATCAGCAGTGGTTAGCAGAAACTTGATTGAGTTAGGGTATACTCAAGTCCTAGTTGCTACTTTCCATTTTTCCCATGAAAACATCATAGAAGGTGCAGTCGGTGCTGTTATAGACTGTAGTTATATTATGCACAACATGTCCTATTCCAAACTATCACTCAGAAAAGAAAATAAGAATTTTCAGATTAAGGTAGACTCTACATGACAGTGTCTAAACCATCTTTCTCTTTATTTTTCTTAAAAATACTTTAAAAAAAACTTTGCTAGCTCAGGAAACTAAACTCTCTAATCAATCTATCAGAATAAAAGAGAATTTGCTCTAAGTAACGCATGGAAAGAGTTCAAAAGACAAGGCAATGGAAATCAGAGAGAAGTTGAAGGAATATGCCATCCTCCCCCACCCCTATTACTGCCCTGCCTGGGGCACATAATTTGCATTCCCTACAGAATTTTTTGCAATCTTCTTTGCAGATGATACAGGTTCAAACAAAGCTGTCATCTGAGTTCATTCTTGGTCTTTCAAGCTTCTTCCTTCCTCATTGCCCCCAAGAGCAAATTTCCAGTGTGCCCATGAGGATTATCACCCAGAGACCCATAACCTTAAAATAATTCTTCAACTGAAATAGCATTTCAAAATAAATGTTTTCAACAATAAACTTTACAAGTGATGACTTGTTAGAAGACAGAGCAAGTAGCCATAAAGAGAAATAGAGGGGGGGAAAGAAAAGAAAGGATCTCCATACTGGAGAACTACTAAATTCATCATTCCATCTCTCATATCTGTTCCACTACAGAACCCTTTTGATAAGTTATACTCAACAAGTATCATGTGTTGCAATACGAACAGAAAAATAATTTCACCACAGTGAGAATGAAAATTTGGTTTCTTTGCTTAATGCCAACAAGCAGCTGTGGCTTGCTTGTTCTTAAAATATTGAGGAAATGCAAAATCTCTTTAACATTTATAATAAGATTTCCTATTGCTAATCTAAAACTAGTTCAGCAGAACTTTAATTTCCTCTTAATATATTTACCAGTTTACTAGGTTATGGAGAGTTCAAATATAGAAGGCTTTCAATCAAGAATTCCTCATTCAAAGCCCATTTTCTGTTGACTAGCACACACTAATGGGGATTATTACATCTTTCCAAACCAGAGCAGCACTGTGCAATGTAATTGGCTTAGCAAGACACCATCTGGTCAGAATACCTTCAATTGGTTCCAGGTTGCTGAGGTGCCTGATCACATGTTATATTGGGCGAGGGAGAATGAGCAGCACTCTGTGACTTTATGGAAGAGCGGTAGGGTCTCTGGTGAAAACTGGAACTGGGAAGCAGTGCTGCTGCCAGTCAGTCTTGTTGGGAAGTACCAGCCCACTCTTGATCACCTTCTCCCATCCTTACCTTTCTCAGGTCCTCAAAGCAGGTCTCTGACCTCCCCCAGACATCTGTTCATACGAGCTTAAGGGATATGCAATTCACCTTCCTCATCTCATTCAATGATTCCAGTCAGCCTCTGAAGTGTACAGGTTTGCCTATTTATGGGGTGAGGAAACTGAGGCACATTAAATAATATGGCAAGTCCATTAATTAAAATGCTAGTGGCAATGGGGTTTTGTATGACTCCAAAGTCCAACTTCTTGACCAATGGGAAACACTGTCTATTCTTTGATTCTTGATCATAAACTCTCTCATTGCCAACTGTTGGCATAATGCTCACATGAAATTCAGTAAGGGTAAATACTTTACCTTAAGGGCTCAAGACTATACATCTGAAAGACAGGCTTTCCAGCTCTTGCTTATTCTGAAATGGAGACTGTTCAGAAAAAAATGGACTTTCACACAATCTTCCATAAGTCCATATAATTAATGTTTACAGCAGAACTGTTGATGAAAATTGGACAGCAATGGATTCTGGCTCTATTTCTGAGCACCTACTGTTTGTTGATTGAGAGCATAACCATAAGAAGAAAAGAGGGGCCGAGTCACTGCCCTGATAGAAACATGCATGTTGCAGAATCAAGAGTCTTCCTTCCCTGCCCAAGAGGTCAAAGGGAGAACCTTTGACTCATAGAGTCTCTTCATAATGATTGGCAAACAAACAAAAACTATTCTCTGTCTGTTCAACATACTAAGCCATCAGGGTTCTCTAGAGAAACAGAATCAACAGGAAATGAGAGAGAGATTTTGAGAAACCAGTTCACTCAATCATGGAGTGTGAAAGCCACCACTTCTGAGTCTGCAGGGCAGGAGGCAAGCTGGAGACCCAGAGAGGAGTCTATGGAGCAGTTCAAGTCTGAAGACCACGTATTCATCAGGAGGTAGAATTCCTTGGGCTGACACTTCTCCACTGTCCCCTCCAAACCCACCTATGCCATTTTCCACATCTGACTCTTCAAGCAGGAGAGTCTGGATGACATCAGACATCAGGTTTTCCCCTCAGCATCCTCCCGGAAACTGCCCCCAGACTCTCCCCTCTGAAGGTTACTTGTTTATTCTCTTAAATTTCCTAATTTCTAAGACTTCTAACTTAAACACCTGGTAGACCTCAATCCTATTACTAAGATGCCCCTTTTGTCTGCTACTAGATCAAATAGGGGAGAAATTAAGAGTTCTGGGATTTTTTTTGTCCATAAGAAACTTGCTGGTGTTGAAGTTTCAGGTTACAGGAAATATAAACCATGCTGAAAGACTCCTGGTGACTTCATCTCTAAATGCTTTAAATAACTTTCTTTAACAGGTTCCCAAGAGTCTACTCTAGTCCTAAGACTTGCAGAGTTTTTAAACAAATGGGTTTTTCTGGGTTTTTAAGATTGACTTCACCAGTTACATTGGGTTTGAAGCAGTGCCTGCAGTTTGGATTTGTGTAATTGTCAAGAGAGGGCAGATTATTTCTGGTTCCACCTGGTCTTGTCCCCCATCATATGTTGTTCCATCTGTTTCTGTTACTTTCCCCACCCTTTCCAATGTCCTGAGCAATGACATTCCACCTCAAAAACCAGCTTCCACAAGTCACCACCAGAAATGCAGCCTTCTGCAGCTCTAGTGCTCAGGGTTGACACAGAGGCATCCTATATCCTGCCAATCCATGTTCACATTATCTTGTAATGATTGGAATATCACCTCAACCCATGATTGTGAGCTCTTGGAGCAAGACAGGATGGGCCCTCAGTGTTCTCTCAATGCCTGGCCCTTGGGAGATAATAGTAAACACAAGGTGAGAACCCAGGATAGCAGGGTCCAATGACTGAAGGGCAAAAGATACTCACCTTTAGGGGTCTGGTGATTCCCCAACAGCTTTCATGCCCACTAAAATACTACTGACATAGACAAAGCCATTTTGTGTGACCAGGGTTCACCAACCAAAAACTAAGCACATGGTATACATTCATGTATACATGTATAATCATGGAGTGGCTTAGAATCAGGATATCTATGGCACAATGTGACCTCAGAGATGATCAAGATTGGGAAGTTGTGAGCCCACCATGCAGCCTGAGCTCAGGTTTTGTTACATGTGACCCATTCTCTCTCTCACCTGAGTTTCCTCTACATGGCCTGTGATGTGTGTTCTCTACTCACCTGTCAAACTGTGTTCCCATCTCCAGTGTCAAGACACCACTTGTCCAGAACCCACATCATCCACAATATACCAATTAGCTGTTCCAATTTCAGTATTCCTTCTGTATGGCCAGAACAAAATAAATGGAAATTGGACACAACTAAAAACTGATTGAGATAGGGAGATCTTGGCCTCTCTGGCAAAATATTCCCAGCGCTGATTACTAAAGCTTGATCGAGAGACAGAACAACATGGACACAAGTGAATGGTTCCAGTAGGGCAGAAAATGTTCATGAAAAGTGAGAGGAACTCAATTCATCACTTTATCCCATCTTCATGCGAAAATCTGGAGAAAATGTTATTCTGGTCACTTTTCCACTGAGGCTCAGAGTGGTTTGGGAAATTTCCCCAGGACTTCAAGTATTAAAGGCTTCCCCTCCCAGCCTTTCCTGGTGGTCTAGTGGTTAGGATAAAGGCTTCCCCTTAGGCTGGGCATGGTGGCTCATGCCTATAAGCTTCAGCCTATGAAGCGGCCGGGGCCAGGGATCACAGTTCAAGTCCTGTCTGGGGCCCGTAGCGAGACCTAGTTCCAAAAAAAAATAGCTGGGCATGGTGGCGCGTGCCTGTAATCCCAGCTACCTGGGAAGATGAGGCTGGGGATTGCTTGAGTCTGTGGTACCCCAGACAATGAGAGCCTGCGGTTCCACAGGCAAAAATAGTGAGACCTAGTCTCAAAAAAAAAGAAAAAAAAAAAAAAGGCTTCCCCTTAGAGTCAGCATCCTGTAGGACAGCGGGAGTACCTCTAATGGCCCAAACAGAGTATCCCTAGATGTATCCCTACACATAGCAAAGACATTGAATCCTCTCAGTAAAAGGGAATATTTACTAATATTTACTCATTTCAAGTCAGTAGGAATTTTTGGAAGGGTTGAGCAATTTGCCCACAGACAAACAGTAGAGCAAACCAGGGGTTCTCAGATGTAGGTGATTTTGTCCCCCCAGGAAAAAAAGGGCAATCTACAGTCATTTGGGGTTGTGACCATGGGCACTGCTACTGGTATCTAGTGGGCAGAGGCAAAGAAGCAGATAAACATGCCATGATACACAGGACAGTCTTTGGAGCACAACCTTCACCACCCCGGTGGCAATGATTGCCCCTGGTCCTGACTACTGGACACAGTGCTTGCATACACTACACTCTTCTTTTTGGACTTGGGAAGCGCTACACCTCCAGACTCTTTGCAATTAGATGAAGCACATGACTGCTTCTGGATCCTGAGCTGTGAGAAGGGATGCATGACACCTCTGAGGAGATCATCACTCTGTGGGTGGAAGTTTGTGCCTTTCCTCTTGCTATGAAGGCAAAGGTGACCTCCAAACAACCCAAATGTCCCAAAACAGATGACTGGATGAGAAAGATGTGGTATAGATACACAATGGAATATTACTCATGAATTAAAAATGACAAATTTGTTGATTTTATGATAACATGGATGCACTTAGAAGAAATCATATTAGCAGAAACAAGTCAGAAAGAAAAAGACAGAAACCAAATGGTTTCACTAATATATGGGATATAGGAAAAAGTAAACAGAAAACAATGAGGAAAAGTCAAAACAAGCTAGCAACCAAACTGAAGTACACAATTCAGTGGGGGAGGGGGGTGAGGAGGGAACAGTCAGGGAGGGAAGGTAGGGAGTGAACCCCAGAGATTACAAATAAATTTTTATATAAACACATTATTATTATTTTTTTTGATGGTGACCTCCAGTGGAGATGGTCAAACCTGGACACAGCATCAGGCTGCTCACACTGCCTGCAGATTCAAAGGCCCACACAAAGCTTAGCCTGGTAGGAAAAATAAACATTTTTTTGTAAAAAACTACTAACTTGGGAGATCATTTGTTATGACAGCAAGACCAACATATTCACACACACTGGTGAAGTCTGGGGTTATCATCCACTATCAGACTATCAACCTCAGTTTCCATGCATAAGCTGAGTTTCATGTGAGCTAAGGTATATGGAAAGCCTAGGTTCCTTACATTCTGTTCACATGCAATAGCCCCTGGCACTGAATACAGGCCAGGATCCTGACCCATCTCTCCCACCAATCTGTAGGGAAGAAAGGCTCTGAGAGCTCACAATCCACAGAGAAGCCAGGTTACAGTGGCGAAGCCATGTAAAGTGGCGATATGCCAAATACTGAGACAGTCCAAGCTCAGTGTGCATAAAAGGAGTCAACAGCCAGAGTCATCTTTCTACAAATGTTGCGTGGAAAGACAGAAAGGAATTTCAAAGAACTTGGATCACTATTCAAAATACTCAGGCCAGTATTTAATTATTCTGATTTATTAACCCTAAGTACATAGAGCAGTGCCCTGGATGAGACATCCCTCATTCCCCAGTGAGTCTGGGAATCTGGTGGGCCTCCCGCTGCATCCTGCACAATTCTTTTTACTGTCACTGTGTGATTATTTACAACAGCCCAGTATTCGGGGAACAGAGCAACCACCATAAAGTTCACAGTAAGTTCATGGATGGTGAATCTGTGAGCAGTAATGAAATCAGACAAAGACATGGTGGTTAAGAAAAGAGATGCTGGTGGCCTGACAGTCTTCTGTAGCCTTGGCCCACAAAGTAAAAATGCAAAATGAAGTCAGGATCTGAGGAATCATCTATGGAAAAAGGAAGCTTTCCAGTTTCTTGCCGTCTACTTTTTCTTTTTCAACACAGGCCCGTGTATAGTTAAAAAGCTAATGTCCAGCCAGAGGTCCTCTCTCCAAGCCCAGAGGAGAGTACTTGCATTTCATTGCTGCAAGCTGTGCCTTCCTGTACTAGAGACCAAACAGTACATTCCTGCTTTAGCAGAAGTCAATCTCACAGCCTTTAACACTAAAATGTATGGCAACTCTTGCGGGGAGGGATCATGCGTGTCATCTCAGTGTAGCACAATGTTGGAGAAGGGTCTAGGTTTTGGGGTGATAGGAGTAATGCAATAGGATAGCAATGATTCCTTAGTGAACTATTTAATCAAGCCCTTTTCAGACACATAAACCCTTCATGGATGAGAACAACTACTCAGGGTGCTGGGGTGAAGTTGCGTCCAATGACTTCTGGTTAATGACAATCGCCATGTGCCTGATGTGTTCTTGAAGTCAAGAAGGTCGGAGCATGAATGGATACAACAGAAGCATATCTAACAAGCGGGGCTTGCTTTCACCAGCACATGGTGTTTCATCGGCCCTCACAATGGTCACATACTGGTTTCTATAACTGTGAGAAAAGGAATCTAAAAGAGAAACCACTTCCATGGCAGCCATCAAAGATGACAACCTTTTCCCCACAGTCAGACCTTGTTTTATAATATAGTTATATTTCAGTATCAGTGGAAAACCCCCAAAACACTGGGAAAGTGTCTGCTGTTTTGTGAGGAGTTGACTATCTCTTAAATGCCATTCTCATGAGTTATATTTAATTCTCACAACAACTTTACAATTTTCCCCCATTTTTATAATTATGACAACTGAGACACACAAACTAGGCCAGACATCATCAGTCTCACATGCCTGAGATAATGTGGCCAGAACTCAGTGTTAGTCTGTAAACTAGACATGCTGGGTCCCAAGAGGCTGCTCACAGGTGGCAAACTGAAGCAAAGTTGCTATACCTTGCAGTCTGACACTCAGCAGGCTTCTCTCCTGCAGCTTGTGTTGGACTGCAGCCTGGACAAAATGTGGCCATGCCCTGCTTCTCACACCACAGGGCCTCTATTACACTGTGAGAGTGGCCATTGTTCAGTAGACAAGAAATAACAACTACCAGCAAAGATGTGGGAAAAGGAATTTTTATACACTGTTGAGAATATAATTTGGTGCAACCAACATGGAAAAGAGTACGGAGATTTCTCATAAAAATGAGAATTGAACTACCATATTTTCTAGTCATCAAACTTCTGATTGCTAGTCAAACAATACAAAAACAATGTTTTTAACGACTTCATTGACCACCCCATCATGGTTAGTGGACCTCACCCAGGAGCTCACAGCAATAAATTCTTCTTAATTCTAAAAACAAAAAACAAACAAACAAAAACCAATGTGTTTAAACTTATCCCCACCTGTGAGGAGAGTATGCAACCAGGTAGTAGACATTCCAGAGAACAGAGTATCTGCCAACTGATGCATGTGATCCACATGGACATCCAGGACAACCACCAAAGTGTTGTTCTGGGGCCAGCCTGGGGTATCCCTCAGGTGTGGTCTGCACCAGTACATACACACATGAAGGACACAGAGAAAGAGATCCATGACCTTACACAGGAATTAGCATAGAGGAACCAGGTTTTCCTACATTCTGTCTGCTTCTGTGACTGTCTGACTTCAAATACTTCTCAGTGAATACTTCTTAGTGAATACTTTCCCCTTCCTGATTCTTCTTTATTCTTTTAGGAATAATATCAGTGGATAGTAGTTTTACTCAAAATAATTGTCCATAGGAAATGAGAAGATACACATAAATGTTAGGTTCCAATGAAGTTTTCTACCCCACTTTTACAAGACTGGGATTTATTTCCTTTCCTCTTCCTAAAGGAAAGCTTATTTCCTTTAATCAAAAGAACAAAAGTGTTTTTTTTTTTTTGAGGATTGAATTTTAATTATTTTGTTTTATTTTTTTGTGGGAAGAAAACAAGTTACAGATAGGTTTAAATATTTCAATACCATAATTACAAAATTATAAACCATGCAAAATAATATACTATTTACTGATGTGTGATTTAAAAGTTTCAAATACCACAGGAATGACAAACATCAAATCCAGTGTATTGATTATTATTTCTGGGAATGTATAACAGGGAATAGGATAGAAGAGATATGCACAGAGAATGTCAATTATCTCTTTGATGGCTGTTTATTTTTTAAATTTAATTTAATTTTTTTAAATTTTGCATATATGTGTGCATATATTTATATTACATTATTGTGTACCCTGGGGTTCTCCTACTTCCCTAACACCTGTTAACCATCCTGATCTTTTGTGCCCTTCGCCTCCCCCACCTTCTTTCCTCTCCTCCCTCTTGCTCCATTGTTCAGTCCCATTGGTTGCTTCCAATTTTTCTTATTTGTTTGTATGTTTTTCCCTATATACATCATATAAGTGAGACCATCCTTTATTTCTCTTTTTCTTTTGACTTATTTCTGCTAATATGAGTCTTTCTAGTTCCATCCATGTTGCTGTGAATGACATATGTTTGTCCTCCTTGATTGATATGTAGTATTCCATCATGTACATATACCACTTTTTTTTTTCAGCCAATTGTCAGTTTTGAGGTATTTGGTTTGTTTCCAAATCTTGGCAACTGTAAACAGAGCTGCAATGAACATGTGAGCACAGGTGTCCTTTTGAATTAGTGTTTTCATGTCCTCTGGGTAGATTCCCAGTAGTGGGATTGCTGGGTCGAATGGTAAGTCCACTTTCAATTTTTTGAGGGTCCTCCACACAGTCTTCCATAGTGGCTGAACCAGTTTGCACTCCCACCAACAGTGTAAGAGAGTTCCTTTTTCTCCACATCCACACCAACATTTGTGGTGGTCTGTTTTATTTATATGACCATATTTACTGGTGTAAGATGGTATCTCAGTGTGGTTTTAATTTGCATTTCCCTGATTATTAGTGATGTGGAGCATTCTTTCATCTGCCTGTTACTCATCTGTATCTCCTCTTTAGTGAAGTGTCTTTTTAGTTCTTCTCCCCATTTTTTGAGTGGATTTTTTGCTTTGTTTTTGTTGAGCTGTAGGAACTCTTTGTGGATCTTTGTTATCAGACCCTTGACACTTGTCTGGAGGGCAAACATTTTCTCCCAGTCGGTTGGGTTTTTGTTTTGTTTGTTGTCTCTTTTGCTGAACAGAAATTTTTTACTTTGATATAGTCCCAGCTGTTTATGTTTTCCTTCATTTTTTTGCTAGCCATAGTTGTTTCCTGAAATGGATTTCTGAGGTGAAATACATGAAGGGTTTTGCCCAGGTTTTTCTCTATGTATTTTATGGTTGCAGGTCTCACTCCCAAGGCTTTTATCCATTTTGAGTTGATTTTCGTACAAAGTATGAGGGTGTTGTCCTGGTCCATTTTTTACATGTCTTGATCCAGTTTTCCCAGCACCATTTACTGAAGAGGCTATCCTTGTTCCAGAGTATGTTTTATACCCCTTTGTCAAAGATTAGTTAACCATATGCATTTGGTTTTATTTCTGGGTATTCAATTCTGATCCATTGGTCTGTTTGTCTGCTTTTGTACCAGTACCATGCTATTTTACATATTACAGCTTTGTGGTATAGTTTGAAGTCTGGAATAGTAATACCTCCATTGTCTCTTCTGTTTGTCAAAAGGGTTTTGACTATTTGGGGTCTTTTGTTGTTCCATATGAATTTCAGTAATTTTTGTTCTATCTCTTTAAAACAAGTCATTGGGATCTTTATTGGAACTGCATTGAATACATAGATTGCCTTTGGTAGTATGGTCATTTTGATAATGTTGATTCTTCCAATCCATGAACAGAAAATGTCTTTCCATTTTTTAACATCATCTTCTATTTCTTTTAAGAATGTTTTATAGTTTTCTTTGTATAGGTCTTTTGCTTCTTTAGTTAAGTTTATTCCCAAGTATATAATTTTCTTTGGTGCGATGGTAAATGCAGTGTTTTTTTTTTTAAATTTCTTCTTCTTCTGATTGATTCTTTGCATATATGAATGCTATTGATTTTTGTGTGTTGATTTTGTATCCAGCTATCTTACTGAATTGATTTATTATTTCAATCAGCTTTTCTGTTGATTTTTCTGGGTTCTCTACATAGAGTATCATATCATCCACGTATAATGATAGCTTTATTTCTTCTCTCCCTATTTGGATTTCTTTTATCTTTCTCTAGTCTTATTGCCCTAGCTAGGACTTCCAGAACTATGTTGAAAAGGAATGGAGAGGGTGGGCATCCTT
>PVHY01012628.1:0-43856 GCA_004024945.1 Uropsilus gracilis | reverse complement strand
AAAAAAAAAAAAAAAAAAAAAAAAAAAAAAAAAAAAAAAAAAAAAAAAAAAAAAAAAAAAAAAAAAACTTACAGGAGAAAAAAAGAACATTATATATTAATAAACAGTTCATTACAATAAAAAGATATACAAATTACAAGTACTTACATAATTACAGATCAAGAGGGATTTGTTCAAGAATATAACATGAAAATTGATCAGAGTATCAATGTTACCATAATAAAAATAAACCATTGCCTCCCCCAAAAGAAAACTGGTTAACATAATACACCACTTTACAGAATGAAGAAACAAAATCACATGATCATCTCCACCACAACAGAAAAGCATTGGACAAAATGCAACACCCTTTCACAACAAAAATACCCAAAATAGAAGGAAACTATCTTAAAATAATAAAAGTTCTAAAAGAAGATTCCACTGCAAACATCACTACTAGCATTGAAAGATCAAAAGTTTTCCCCCTAAAGGCCAGAATACGATAAGAATCCCACTGTCACCCCTTCAATCAATATATTAATGGGGGTTCTAGTCAGAATGTAACTAAACAAAAACATTTAATTAAAGGAATCCAATATGGAAAAAAGTATAATTATCTGTGTTCACAAATTATATGATCTTCTATGTAGAAAACCATGAAAATTACACACACACACACAAATTATTAGAGCCAATAAATGAACTGTACCAAGTAGCAGGATATGTCAATATACAAAAAGGAGGCATGTTGACATATTAGCAATGAACAATCTGAAAAGAAAATCTAAAAATTTTTTTTTCATTTTCAAAACAATTATGCAATTTATTTATTTATTTATAATTTTCACAACATTGTAATCCCAGGGATTTACCCCCCCCCCTCCCCTCCATTGTCCCCTTTCCCTCCTGCTCAAAGTTGTGCGCTTCAGTTTGGTGCTAAGCTTGTTTTGACTTTTCCTCAAGGCTTTTGTTTATTTTTTCACTATATCCCATATATTAGTAAAACCATTTAGTTTCTGTCTTTTTCTTTTTTACTTGTTTCTGCTAAAATGACTTCTTCTAAGTACATCCATGTTGTTATAAAATTGTCTCATTTGTCATTTTTAATTGATGAGCAATATTCCATCATGTATATATACCACATTTTTTTCATCCAGTCACCTGTTTTGGGGTATTTAGGTTGTTTCCATGACCTTGCAATTATAAATTGTATTGCAGTAAACATCTGAGCACAGGTGTCGCTTTGTACCCACATTGAGGTCTCTTTTGGGTAGATTCCCAAGAGAGCAATTGCTGGGTCATATGGTAGTTCCATTTTCATTAACTTGGTAGTTTCCATAGTGGTTGGACTAGTTTACATTCCCACCAGCAGTGTAGAAGTGTTCCTTTCTCTCCACATCCTCGCCAGCAATTCTTGTCCGTTCTTTGTATGTGGGCCATTCTTACTGGTGCAAGGTGGTATCTCTTTGTGGTTTTGATTTACATTTCCCTTATTGCTAGAGATGTTGAGCAATTTTTCATGTGTCTGTTGGCCATTTGTATTTCCTCTTTGGAGAAGTGTCTTTTTAGTTCTTCTCCCCATTTTTTGATTGGGCTTTTTGTTTTGCTTTTGTTTAATTGTGTGGGTTCCTTGTGGATCTTCGTTATTAAACCCTTGTCACTCTTGTGGAGGGCAAAAATTTTTTCCCATTCAGTTGGGCATCTTTTAGTTTTTTCTGTTGTCTCTTTTGCTATACAGAAGCTTTTTAGTTTGATGTAGTCCCATCTGTTTAAGTTTCCCTTCATTTTTTTGCCATCTGTAGATGTTTCCAGGAAGGGATTTCTGAATTGTAATTCATGGAGAGTTTTGCCCAAGTTTTCCTCTATGTATGCTATGGCATCATTCACCGTGACCAAGTGGGATTTATCCCAGGGGCACAAGGATGGTTCAACATCCAGAAATCATAATACACCACATCAACAAAGAGAAAAACAAAAACCACATGATAATATCAATAGATGCAGAGAAAGCATTCGACAAAGTCCAGCATCCATTCATGATAAAAGCCCTTGAAAAATTAGGGATTAAAGGAACTTACCTCAACATAATAAAAGTCATCTATGACAAACCTATGGCAAATATCATCCTAAATGGGGAAAAACTAAAAGTATTCCAGCTGAGATCTGGAACTAGGCAAGGATGCCCACTCTCCCCACTACTCTTTAACATTGTACTGGAAGTTCTAACTAGGGCAATAAGGCAAGAGAAAGACATAAAAGGGATACAAATAGGTAAAGAGGAACTGAAGCTATCATTATATATTGATGACATCATTCTCTATATAGAAAACCCAAAAAAATGCACAGAAAAATTGCTTGAAATAATAAACCACTTCAGTAAGGTAGCTGGATACAAAATCAACACACAGAAGTCAGTGGCTTTCCTATATGCAAAGAGACAAATAGAAGAAGAAGAAATCAGAAAAACCATCCCATTTACCATCACATCAAAAAAAATTAAATACTTAGGAATAAATCTAACAAAAACATGAAAGAATTACACAAAAAAATTTTTAGAATGCTCCTAAAAGAGATAGAAGAAGACATAGGAAATGGAAAGACATTCCCTGTTCATGGATTGGAAGAATTAATATTATCAAAATGACCATCCTACCAAAGGCAATCTACAGATTCAATGCAATCCCAATAAAAATTCCAATGACATTTTTTAAAGAGATAGAACAAAAATTACTGAAATTCATATGGAATAATAAAAGACCTCATATATCAAAAACCTCCTGACCAGAAAAAAAGAAAATGGAGGTATTACAATTCCAAACTTCAAACTATACTACAAAGCCATAATAATTAAAACAGCATGGTATTGGTACAAAAACAGACAGACCAATGGAACAGAATTGAGTGCCCTGAAATAAAGCCATGCATATATAGTCAAATAATCTTTGACAAAGATTGACTAAATTTGACTAAAGGAGTGAAAAACTTACCTTGGAACAAAGATAGCCTATTCAATAAATGGTGCTGGGAAAATTGGATTAAGACAGGCAAAAAAATGGACCAAGGCAACTCCCTTACTCCATGTACAAAAATCAACTCAAAATGGATAAAAGACTTAGAGGTCAGACCTAAAAAAATTTTTCATTTACACATATGTAAAAAAAAAAAAAAGAACTAAACTACTCAGTAATCAACCAAAGAGATGAAACACATACAAAGAAAACTAAAACACTGCTGAAAGAAATAAAAAAGGACATAAATAAAAGGGTCCATATATCCAGCCTCATTTCCTACATCTACCCCTTTCTATTTTTAGTCTTTAGCAGTAATAAAGTTCTTGCCATTCCCACAACACACAACTTACTCATATACTTCCACAGTCTGTATCTTGCATATGCTCTTCCCTCTCCCTGACCTTGTCCACCCAGCATATGGCCATCATGCTTTGACTTTCAATTCCAATATGAAGTCCCCTGTATCAGCTATGACTTTTCAAGCAGTGGATACCAGAATACATATCAAATAAACCTAAGCCTGAGGGCAATTCACTGGGCGGTATAGGTAAAAAGAATCATGTGGTAGGTCATAGATATGGTTTGATAATTCCTTAAAACCCCATGCTTCATTCTAACCTCTCAGCCCAAAGGTTAATTCCTGCATCATTTTCTTTATCCAAATACTGATGCAGTAAATTATTTTAAAGAGAACTTTAAAATATAATAGATATAGTAACCTACACAGAGATATCAGTATAAAAGAGGTTCTCCCTAGTTGGTTGTTCTATTATACCTAGCAATAACTAACTTTATCTTATATGCGTTTGCTATGATAAAAATAAGAAACACATCAAACACTTTAAGTGGACAAAAAATAAATGATACACTTAATGGAATAATTTAATGAATATTTCTGTTATCTTGGACTTGAAAAAAAAGTAGCAGTCATTAGTGAGGGTAAATTGTTTCTAAAGATGACTACACATGCTCTCTGATCTAGGTTTAAATGCTTCAAAGATGCTATCCTAGTTATGAAAAAATAATAAAATAAAGTAAGAAGACAAATAACCTCTGCAAAATCAATTAGTTGACCCACCCAGAATGGTGAGAAGCCAAGTGCAGTTGTAAAACACGTCTAGGAAAATCAGATAAAAGCATCCTATCTTGCGTATTTCCAAAGCTACCATAGAAACAGATCTTCACAAAGATCTGTTCTTCGGTGTAGGTGATCTGCAAACAAGGGTTGTTGGCCCAAATTTGGTCCAACACCTGTTTTTAAATATAAAATTTCTTTAGGCTGCAAATGCAACTTTTTTTTTAATGCATTGTTTATGACTGCTTTTGTATTACAGCTATAGGATTGAGGAGTTGAAACAGCAACTCTGATTCACGAAGCTAAAAATATTTACTATCCAGTTTTTTTCCAGAAGAATCCTATTGACCCTCATATACAAAATACTAGCAACAAAAAAGAGGTCACCAGACTTCCACATTAATATGGGATGAACCTACTTTATCAAATTAAATCATGAATTTGACAGTCTCTTACTGAGATACCAAACTTTCTTCTTGTCTCTTCTCGTTATAATTTGGGGCTGGTGTGAGGGATATAATATGTAATGATAGACCAATATGTCTATTAGATCAGTAATGGTGACCTCAAACCCATATTGATGAGATTACAGGGACTGAAGGAAATATGTAAGCTCTTAGGCCATCACTGTTTGTGTCCATTCCAAGGAGGGATTCAACAACATGCTAATTAGCCATTTGCCCACTGTTTTTGAATCCTTAAATCTCCCAGATCCTGTATATACTATATTAGAGTCAAAATGTTCAAAAATCATTAAAATCATAAGCCACCAGATGCAAATCAAAGCCAGCATGAGATACCTTTTCACATACACATCGTGGCTATAATAAAAAAAAAAAATCAACAATAACAAGTATTGAGAATGTAACAGAGAAATTTAAACCTCACTGCTAATGGAGTTGTAAAATGGTATAGTCACTTTGTAAAACAGTCTGGTATTTTCTCAAAGGGCTAAATATTACTCAATAAGCCAACAATTCCACTATTAAATATATACAACAAAAGTGAAAACATATGTCCACACAAATATGTTTACATGAATGTTAACAGCCATAGCATTCATAATAGCCAAGAAGTAAAAATAATCCAAAATAACCATTAATCAGGTAAAGAATGGATAAAAATTCTAGTCTACCAGTGTGGTGGAATATTATTCAGCAACAAAAAGGAATCAAGTAGTGAAGTACATGCTATACCATAGATGAAACTTGAAACATTGCAGCACACATTCATGAGTACTCATTTTCTGCTTCGCGAGGCATGAAGTAAAAAAATAAAATTTAGAAAAAAGAAGAAAATATTTTGAGGTAAAAATTGATATATTTAGTTGTTCTGCCTAGTATACTATACATATTTGGAAGTTCAAATGTTGAAAACTAGTTAAGGCCGGGCATGGTGGCTCGTGCCTGTAAGTTTCAGCCTATGAAGCGGCCGGGGTTAGGGATGGCGGTTCCTGTCTTGCCTGGGGCCCGTAGCGAGACCTAGTTCCAAAAAAAGCTGGGCATGATGGCGCGCGCCTGTAATCCCAGCTACCTGGGAAGCTGAGGCTGGTACCCCAGGCAACAAGAGCCTGCCGTTCCACGGGCAAAAATAGCAAGACCTAGTCTCAAAAAAAAAAAAAAAGAAAGAAAAGAAAAAAGAAAAAGAAACAAAAGAAACGAAACATTATGCTAAGAGAATGATGTAAATTTTTTAATTAAATTTTAGTTAGGCTCCTGAAAGCCTTTTTCTTAATTAAGACTCATCACGGGCCTGTCCTCAGACCTATATAACCTGGTTTTAGAAAGAATCCTGCTAATAAGTAATTTTAGCAAGAATCCCCAACCTGGCGGGACATGGTGACGCATGCCTGTAGGTGGCAGCCTAGGAAGCCGCGGCAGAGACCAGGGATCGCGGTTTGAGTCCCGCCGGGGACATGTAGCGAGATCTAGTCCCCAAAGAAATAGCTGGGCGTGGCGGCGCATGCCTGTAATCCCGGAAGCTGAGGCTGGGGGTTGCTTGAGTCTGTGGTACCCCGGGCAACGACAGCCTGCGGTTCCATGGGCAAAAATAGCGAGACCTAGTCTCAAAAAAAAATGAATCCCCAACCTAAATATATGATCACTTCATCCCCAAGATGATATCTGATCGCCGTGGCCAGGCTCCTATTAGGTCAGTTCAGTAAGAAATTTCCCTACCCATGACCTCTCTCCTTTGTAATTTCCCATCTGCCAACTTCCTGTAGCCTCCACCACAACCTGCTCCTTAGCTATAAATCCCACTAGTCCATGATGTATTTAGAAATGAACCCAAGGATACTCGAGGTCATTTTTCTTATGTCAATAGTTTCTGGAAGGTGGGAAGGGAATTGTTTTATTCAATTAAGTACTTTACAGCTTAGGTTTTCTTTAAGAGAAGCAAGTCACATACATGAAATATCTAAAACAGGCAAATCAATAGAGATAGTTGTAGAGGTATAGACGTACAGGAATAGGGAACTGGAGGATCATGTAAGGGTATTTGTTGTCTAGGCTTAGGGGAGTTGAGGAGTCTGCTTATGGGTACAGAATTTCTTTTGGGGGTGATTAAAATTTTTTAAATCAGTGATACACTATACTGTGAACATACTAAAATCATTAAATTGTACACTTAAAATTGATTAATTACATGGTATATGAACCATAGCACAATAAAGTTGTTTTTTAAAAAGCACCGGTTATATTATTTGGATTATGAAAAAAAGAGGAAAATTTAAGTATTTGTGAGCAAGATTTTTAGGGTTTTTAAAAATCAAAACAGAATAATATATTACAGAGCATATAGTGGTCCAGAAAGTAGTAAACAACACTAAAAACACAGTCTATAATATGATAATATGATATATAATATGATATATATACATACATGTGTATGTATATTATGCATGATCAAGAAAAAAATTAAATTTAACTTAAGAAGAAAAAGAAACTACTCTACACTTATTAAGCCACATACTTTTTGTTGTGATTTCTTAACTCTGCAATTGTGTTTTGAAAGCAGCCATATACTACACATGAGCATGACTGTATCCAATAAAAGTATTTATGGACAGTAAAAAATAATAAAAAAAATAAAAGCAAGGCTATAGAGTGTAACATTGCAAAATATTTTCAGATCTCTATCTGATTGTGACAACAAATTATTAAAATGTCTACTTTTTTAATAAATAATTTTATTTATTTATATATATTTCACATCTTTGTATTCCCTGGGGTTCTCACACCACCTCCCCTCGCTGACCACTCCTACCCATGCCCGCACCCCCAGCTGTGTACTTTAGTTTGGTTGTTTTGACTTTTCCTTCTGGCCTTTTGTTTGTTTTTCCCATATCCCATACATTAGTGAAACCATTTGGTTTCTGTCTTTTTCTTTCTGACTTCTTTCTGCTAATATGATTCCATCTAGGTTCATCCTGCTACTTTTGAACATACAGTATGGACTAGGTCACAGGCTGTTTGTTTCATATACATTGTCTTTGCATACAACCCTGCCCCCAAATTCCTAATACTTATAATTACCTATAAGTAAAGTAACAGGTCAATAAGTGGCTTAACCCTAACTAATAAATTGTTAAATCTGTTCAAAAATGTCCCATCTTTAAACCCTATGCTACATGCTCTAAATCACTATTTTAGGGGGAAAGTATGTGTTGATACCAAAATTCAAGAAAAGTAATATCCACCTATTTCTGACACTAAGAATGAGATCGCACTCAGTAAAGGGTCTTCCATAAAATAATCACTCAATAAATAACATCAGTCATTATTGTAATGTTATTATCCAACTTTAGTAACATTTCACCTCATTCATCTCTTCAAAACCTTTTACAGCCTTTTGTAATAGTGATTATCCTTCTTCCTAAAATTTTATCTTCCCTGGGAGTTCATGACACCGAGTTTTCTTTCTTTCTTTCTTTCTTTCTTTCTTTCTTTCTTTCTTTCTTTCTTTCTTTCTTTCTTTCTTTCTTTCTTTCTTTCTTTCTTTCTTTCTTTCTTTCTTTCTTTATGCTTCTGAAAGTTCCTTTATTTCTTAGACATGACATAAAAAGCACAATCCATAAAGGAAAAAAATGATAATTTGGACTTTCTCAAACTTATAAACACTTGTTCTTCAATAGAGACACCATTAAGAAAATGAAAAGGTTGGGAAAAATGTTTATAACCCCTGTATGTCTGAAAGAACATATAAGTTACCATGTGACTTAAGAGCAATTCCATTTCTAAGTATCTGCCCAACAAAAACAAAATGCTATATCTGCTCCAAGATTGACAGAAATGATCATAGCATCTTACCCAAAACAGCTCCAAATTGGAAATTATTCAAATGTCAATTCAGAGGTAATGGATGGACACGATATGGTATACAATTGAATAATACTCTTCTGGGAATCTACCCAGAAATATGTAGTTCCATATTTATGAGTTTGAAGGTTCTCTACACAGCTTTCCATAGTGACGCAACCAGTTTACATGCCCACTAGCAGTGTAAAAGTGTTCCTGTCTCTCCACATCCACGCCAGCACTTGTTGTTGCCTGTTTTTTTGGATGTGGGCCATTTTTACTAGTGTAAGGTGGTACCTCATTGTGGTTTTGATTAGCATTTCCCTAATTGCTAGTGACATTGAGCAGTTTTTCATGAGCCTGTTGGCCACTTGGACTTCCTCTTTAGAGAAGTATATTTTTAGTTCTCCCCATTTTTAACTGGGTATTTTGCTTTGTTTTTGTTATGTTGCGTGAGTTCTTTGTGTATCTTTGTTATTAGACCCTTATCGCTCTTGTGGAGGGCAAAAATTATTTCCCACTTGGTTGGGATTCTTTTGTTTTTTTCTGTCATCCTTTTGCTGTACAGAAGCTTTTTAGTTTGATGTCGTCCCATCTGTTTATGTTTTTCTTCATTTTTTTGCCAGCTATAGATGTGTCCAGAAATGGATTTCTGAATTGTAACTCATGAACGGTTTTGCCCAGGTTTTCCTCTATGTATTTTATGGTTTCAGGTCTTACATCCAAATCTTTTATACATTTTGAGTTGGTTTTTGTACATGATGTGAGGGAGGTATCTTGGTTCATTTTTTTGCATGTCTTGGACCAGTTTTGGTGTAACTTTTTAAAAGCAAGATATCATTAACAATTTAGAATATCGGTTATTCTAGATGGAATGGTGGGGGATGTGGTTTGGAAAGAAGACACAGAAACTTCTTTGTGTTGGTAATATTCAATTTATTCCTCTGTATGGTGCTTACCTAAATAATAATCATGTAAATGCTAATATTCACTAACATGCACAAAAGCTGTACACACGTGTTGCCTGGGATTTTCTGTATTACCCATTGTTACACAAAGAAAGGGGAAAAATTAAGTAGTATCTTTGTAAATATGTTTTATAAGTGTTATTGTTGGTTTTTCCCTTAGAGACTCTTTGCTGACATAGAGTACTTTCTGAGGAAATGTTTTCCATGTTGGTGGTTTCATTAGCATCATTACAGTGTTATTTTGACCTGTAGAAGCTCTTGCTTAGAAATACGCACTTCTTGTAGACCACACCAATGAAGAAGCTTCACCAGCGTATTTTCAAAATTAAGAGGAACAGCTGATGAAAATGACTACCAAATATAATTCCAGAAATATATACCATAGAATAAGGATAATATTTTGCAGTGAGTGGGTAGGCAATTTTTACCTTTTTGGCACTGAAATTTTAAGTTCAGTATCTGCCTAAAAGTTATTTATTTTTAAAGATCAAAACAGATTTTAATGCATAATACATTTTTGTTGTTGTTGGTTGAGTCTGCATAATTAGTCTCTTATTTTGTCTTTCTTAAACCAGCAGAAAACTATTTTGTATAGTGACCTCCGTGTTCTTTATGTAAATACCCCATTTGAACCTGTGCCATGGTGGATCATAACATCAGAGCCTTTTTATTTTATTTCTGAATCTTCATTGTCTCCAAGCCAGCTCCAGTTCTTGCAGTGTGTCCAGTTTGTGAATCTGTCAAGCTTATACAGCTTTCCTGGTGAAGTTCTAATGCTGTTTTTGTTGGAGAAGGCAGACAGAAGGTTAAATATTATACTATTTTAGATGCTGCTTCACAGAGGTAAGGTTATCTTTGTATCACAACAATAATTGGAACTAGAGAATGAGTAAACCCACAGATTCTGTTTGGGATTTGAATATACCTTGAAATCTCAAGAAATAAATAATCCAACATTTTGTCCTAGCCTTGTGTGGAAAATTCAACTGCAGTTTCATGAAACAAACTTACTTCACATCTTACTGTCTTCTAACACAGAGTGCTGCTCTCACTAGTGTTTCTGAGCCTCCCTAAACTGCTTACTTTTAGTCTATCTCCAGGATCTACTAAACTTCCTGGAAACTTCTCTCTGGAAAGGAAAGATGCTTTAAAAATAATCATACCAGATTTACTGGGAGTGTGAATTAGTGGGGACACCATATATATATATATATATATATATATATATATATATATATATATATATATATATATATATATATATATATATATATATATATATATATATATATATATATATATATATATATATATATATATATATATATATATATATATATATATATATATATATATATATATATATATATATATATTGATCCAACGGCTCTCATAGCACATTCTCAAATCTGCTCCAATCAGGAACTGACTGCACCAGTTCACAGCAAAAGCACTGTCTTTAAGACAAACTATACTTCTTGCCTTTACCAAAAATTAAGTTGATATTGTAGACATCTTAGTGGTCATATATTATTCCCTTAAGCATTTTTTAAGTACTACTAGTCTGTGATGTCTACATGTCCGGAAACCACACTTTCTAAAGGATCTCCTCTCACTCCGATAGATTTTTTTTTTACTAACTCAAAGACTGTTAAAATTATCTAGTTGTATTTGACATATTCACTCTATAACTTCTTCCTAAAACTTTCTTCAATAAATAGGCTACTGTGGCACAAAAACAAGACAAGTCAACCAACAAGACAAGTCTTTTCTCTGGGCTTTCTTCTCTATTGCTTTCTCTGTTGGCATTTCTGTTCCAAGTGAGGAGTCACAATAAGAGCATTCCTAAAATCAGTCTCTCTCTCTCTCTCTCTCTCTCACACACACACACACACACACACACACACACACACACACACACTGTGCTAAGGACACAAGATGAAATCTAATCTTTTAACAAGAATTGAAGTGCACAATATCTATTCCCTTTTCTTCCACTCCTTCTTCTGGGAGCTGCTGCTTTCAGACTTTAATTACCACCTCTGTACTGATGACTTTCAACACTTCAGATCTGAGAGCTTAAATCACCAGCGTTCCAACACTTCACAAACCATCTGCCCTGGGATGGCCACCATCAACTCAAACTTTCCATCCTCCACAATGAACTCATTTTGTTCTCCAACAAACCAGCTTACCCTTGCAAATTTCCAGTTTCCACCAAGAACTTTGATGGCTACCAAAACCTCATTGTTCTTTTATCCTTCCTTCTCTTTCAACTTCTAGGTCCAATCATCCTTCAAATTACTTTGATACGTTTTTTCAAAATTTCAACACAAACTCTAGAGGACAAAAAACACCTATATCTGATTGCATAGTCTAACACTTAACAGTTGTAAGACCTTTGGACACATTACTTACCATCATAGACTGAATATTTGTGTACCACTAAAATTCAAATATTGACATCCTAACCCCAAATGTGATGGCATTTGAAAATGGGGCTTTTGGGAATTAAGTAGGGTTAAATGAGGTTATCAGAGTAGACCCATCCTGGTGAGATTAATACCCTTTAATAAGAGACATCAGAAAGTTGACTTGCTGCTCTCTCCCTGTGCACAGACAAGATCATGTGAGCATGTATGGGATGGTGGCTGCCTAGGGGAAAGATAAGAGAATGAAAACTCCCCTGCTAGTACCTTGATCATTGATTTCCCAGCCTCCAGGACTGGGAGAAATCATTTTCTGTTTTAAATTATAGTAGCCCACACACACTAAAATAAAAACATGCTCTATGCCTTTAGAAAATGTGATCAGAAATTTTTTTTCTGCTGGAAAATGTTAGTTCTTTATTTTCACTCTCCCCATTACTACCAGTACATCTTAGGACCTCATCGGTGAGACTACTGAAACAAACACCTACCTGAGTTTCATATATGTAGTCTTTCCTTGTTCCAGTCTACTTGCAAATGACAACCACATTAATATTCAAAGAAATTAAATCAATCATGTCACACCAATATCTCAGAGCTGTTAATGGTCCCCCGTTAACTATTGGAGAAAATTTAAATTCCTAAATCTGGAATCACAGTATCTCAAAGTATCTCTAGTACTATCTACTCAATTATCTTGGAAAAAAAAAACAACTCTCCATCTCTGCAGAATGGTTTCCACTAATTGCTTTTAAAATTAGGCATATGATGCTTCCCTTGGATGAAAGGTACTTCATCTCCCTTCTCTTTGCCCAGATTCATTCTTTAATTTCCCCTCTTCCAGTAGTGCCAGCTGAGTAAGTTTCCAGGTCTCTACTTCTCATCTTGAAACATAGGTATATGCTACCTTTCATAGCCTCATTGCTTCATGTAAGGATAAATTATTATTTCAAGAAAGAAGGTTTCTGAGAAGAAAGAGCCATGTTCTACATGATTTCTTGATAACCCTGAACCCCCCCAACACAATGAACCATGGTTAATTTTCAAGAACTACTAATGAATGAATGTAGTTTGACATCACTTGATATACAGTCTACATTTTTTTAAGTTATAAAACATTTTAAATACATAGTAAACTCCAGAGAATAACAGTAAACACCCTCATTTTAAAAATACTAAATACTAGTGTAATGTCATGCTGTGCGGTTTCCCTTTTTTTTTTTTTTTTTTTTTTTTTTTTTTTTTTTTTTTTTTTTTTTGAGACTAGGTCTCGCTATTTTTGCCCATGGAACTGCAGGCTCTTGTTGCCCAGGGTACCACAGACTCAAGCAATCCCCAACCTCAGCTTCCCAGGTAGCCAGGATTACAGGCGCGCGCCACCACGCCCAGCTATTTTTTTGGAACTAGGTCTCGCTACGAGCCCCAGGCGGGACTCGAACCGCGATCCCTAGCCCCGGCCGCTTCATAGGCTGAAGCTTACAGGCACGAGCCACCGTGCTTGGAAGGTTTTCAAACTTTTTAAGGAAAAATTTGAAGATAGCAGTTAAAATCTTTTGTACTTGGTTTTGGTTTTTTGTTTGTTTGTTTGTTTTTTTCACAACTTTAATCAATTAAGTTTGTGATGGGCAGCCAGTCAGTGTTTATTTGGAGTCTATCACTGCCTCCTCATTGCTGGCTGTCTCCTCCAATCTGACCTCTGTACAATTTTGCTGCTTCTTCACCTTACAGTTCTAGCCTCCGACTTAAGGGCCCTTGCTCCCAGCCATTGTGAGTAGAGAAGCTCCTCGATGGGGACAGGCGTCCACTGATGGCTGGTGGAGCTTGTCTCCTCTCCCTCAGTCTGCAGCTTTGTGGTGGTATTGATGCCATGTCTCTGGGGCCTCCCTCTCTCATGTAATGGGGAGGGGCACCTTGCTCTCTTAGAAGGTATTTCTGAATGAGATTTTGACTCCCAGCTGCCAGTGAGGCTGAAGGTGTGATTTTGTGATAAGTCATCATCCCAGTTGGTCTCCCAGTCCTGCATGCAGTGGCTCTCTCCATGTTCTTTCTTGTGTCCTGCCCAGGAGATGTATCTGTTGAGGATCTTTATTCATTCCCTTACCCATTCTGTGTCAGTAGCTGGATTATTTGTTCTCTTCTTATTCCTGATGAGGACTGACCGTAGTGAGAGTGAAACAGAGGGGGTGTTGTGTCTCCCCCCCCCCAATACCCTTCCTGCCTCGCCTGCTCATACCTGCGCACGGGCAAGGTCAGGAGGATCACACTGCCCTGCCTCTCACTCCAAAGGAAGTCCAAGCATTGCCTATACCTGCTTCTGGTCCCATTTCCCATCCTCTTGCCCTAGAGTCATCCACTGAGATATGTGTCCTGGTACCACCAATACTTTCAGATTGAACTGTGACCACAGATGCTACTCTTTGTGTTTCAGAAGTCCATATAAATGTTTATAGCATATTTATCCATCTAAAAATTGCTCCTTTCAACTCCTTATTAAAATTTGAGATTTTTGTCACAAATAGTTAAGTAGCTTTACTTTTCCACAATGCTCCATTTTATGACTATACCATAATGTATTTCCATGCTGATCAACATTTATTTCCAACTGTGGGCAACATTGCCATGATTATTCCTAAGAATGTGAAGCAGCCTACTTCCGAAGCAACTAAACTCACATATAAAGTCAATAATGCCTCAACAATGGCTCACATGTGTTCTCAACTTTTCAAATATTCTAATCAGGTCTTAGGCTGGTTCATAATATTCTACAGCTGGGATAGCATAAAGAACAGGCCTGAATTTCCAAGTCTCCCAGTCTCACTACAGTTTTCTTTTCCCTGAAGTACATCAACCTCACAATATTAGTAATTAATATATCCTCCATTACTAATAAGTCAGAGCTAAACCAGCCCCTAACACTGTAAAAGTGAGAACTGTCTAGGAAAGCACTTCTTTTCCCAGGCCAAACCTTTGTCATGTCTCACCAGCCTTCACTGAATAAATACTTACTTGCCATTGTTAGGCCCTGTTCCAGGAACCAAGAATCAAATGGCAAAGCAAAACCCGCTCCCAAAGAGCTGGCATTCTGATAGAAAAAAAGATAGTCATTAAATAAACAAATAAGTGAACATAAAATATGATAGATATCAATAAAAGCTATAAAAAGATAAAGTAGTGATATGGCAGAATAGAATGAAAAAACGAATCTTAAATGTTCTCACACAAAAAGAAATATAAATTATGTGACATGATGGAAGTGTTAGCTAATGCTATGCTGATAACCACTTAGTTGTACATACTGCATATCATAAATTTATGTTGTGATGTGTCGATCTAAATAAAGTGAGAAAAATCAATAAATAAAATGGTTTAAAATAAATTATTTTTTTAAAAAAGGAGTGGGGGAGACTGTAGCTATTCTGGACGATTGGTATTCAGCAGAACTCTGCAATGATGAAAACCGTTCTTCAGCTACACTATTCAACATGCAGGCCACTAGCCATATTCAGATGTGGCTAATTCAGCTAGGGAACAAGGGTTTTTTAAACTTAAATTTAATTATTATAAACTTAAAGGTAGTTGCATGTAGCTAGTAGCTACTGTATAAACTGGGTAACAATACCAGTAAATAATACTAGTCACAATACTAGTAAATAATATAGAGTAAATTTGGACCCAAATATTCTGGTATCAAGTTTATTTTTATAACCACTATAGATACTGTCTCTACTGGATAGTAACTGAAAAGAGGGATCCTAGGAGATTTTGATTATTTGCTAATTTGCTAATAGAATCTCCTTTTACGCTGGAAACGTGGAAAAAATGCTGATGTCAAAGAAAGAGAATGCAAAAAAAAAAAAAACATCTTGAAAAGATGAGAGGGGATGAGATCCAGAACAGAGGGGTTGGCTTTTGATAGGAACAATGGGTTCTTTATTACTAATATAGAGAGGCCAGAAATTGGGACCTGATGTGGCAGGTAGAACTGGAGACAGAATAATAAAGATGTCTGTTGTTGCACCGACTTTCTCAAAGACGTGCAAGGCAAGATTCTCAACAAAAGGTGAAAAAAGAAGAGAAAGAAATGGGACATTTGAAAAGTAAAGTGTGAGTGACAATTTTTGAGAATGGTAGGTGTTACAGTTTTGAATGCCTATTTGAGATTTGTTGTCAACATTCAGAATAATTATTTGTTTTTCTCTAGCAATTTTAACTAATTGGGTGCTGGCTATGGGTAGTTTAGTAAACAATTGGTTGGTAGAATTATAAAGAAAGGAGACAAGGAAAATGAAGTTAGGGTGTCTTCGAGGAAGCAATCACCCAGGGAATTCAAGTTGAATGAGGAAGGAAATGAGAGTGATGATGAAAATGTAGTAATGTCTGCAATTCTAACCAGAAAATAAATAAAGAGTAGGATTCTTTGTTTTGTCTTTATGAAACCTAGTAGGCTTTCCAAAATTTGTATGAAAGCATGGAGAATGAAGATCTGGGGCAATCTTTAAAAATCAAACTAGGGGACTTGCATGCCAGATATCAAGATATATTGTAAAGTTAGAATAATGAAAGCAATGTTATTGACCACAGAGACCTATCTAATTTTGGTCACAGCTAGGTAACCACATAAAAAGGTCAGAATTAGACCTATGCAAACCTAAAGCAGAGTAGACATTAAGCAACATGTCAAAAAGGATATACAATAAGTAAGGCTGATAAAATAGACTATCCACACTTTAAAAATGAAAATGTATCCTCAACTCAGAACACATTTCAATATGGAAATTAAAACTATAAAACTCTTCAAAGAAAATTTTAAAAATTTTTTATGCTCTTAGGGTAAAGAAGGATATCTTTTAAAAGAATTGCTAAAAGCATAACCATAAAAAAAGGAACTGTTATATTTAAATACATTCAGACCAACATGACAAAGTGAAAAATAAGCCACCTACTTTGAAAAGGTATTTTCAACACATATCACCTAAAAGAGAATACAATCCAAAATATATAAGAAGTCTTCTACATTTTTGTTGGAATTAACTCAGCAAAGGCAAATAGGCAAGAAAAAAAAAATAAATGGCATTTCCATACACAGTATGAATGACTCCAAAACATAAAATTGTATATGCAAATTCACTACTATGCATGGCAGTCAGAAAGATGACATTTTGGTACCCTTAGACTATCAACATTTCTAAAGATGGGCAGACATTGTACCCCCTCACCATCCTCATCACTCTGTTCTATTATTTTCTAACTGTTTTCATTATTAATGCTCTTACAGAAACTGTTTTACCATAAAAAGGACAGATGAAATTATGCAATGTTGAGAGTTCTCTCTCACATAGAGAAGAAATCAAAAAAGAAATCACAGAAGGCTGTACCCCATATAATTCCATGTATATTAGACATGAATGCAAAAAAAAAAAAGAAAAGAAAAGAAAAGGACTGGATTTATTAAAAGGAACAGGTGAGGTCTGGGACAGCTGGATTTCAGAATCAGACCTGTGACTGCCTGCCAAATCAACCCACCTCCTTTGGTTCAGGAATGCTGACCTAAGGTATGATCATCCTCTCCGTGTACTACCATAGTACTGTGGGTGGTGAGAGGGCATATACATGGTCTTTCAGCACACAGTGTTCACATTAATAAAAACCATACACAAGGTGTGTTATGCAAAGAATTGTACCCATTCCTGGTTAGATAACAAGATTCTGGACTTGGATTCAATGCCAAAATGAAAGAAGATACAGAGATCTTGGGAGAGAAAAAAACAAACAAACATGATTTGCATGTAGGGCAAGAAGAAAAACAAAGAAAGTTCAAACAATGGTCCCAACAATTCCTTTCCTACTTGTACATGCAGGCTGTCCCTCGAATCAAAAAGTGATCCACTTCTCCTCCCTTCAAATCTTGACCGGCTTGAGTGACTTGCCTGACCAACAGAACACAGTGAAACTGAAGTTCCAGGGCATAGACAGATAGCTTACAAAACAGACAGATAGCTTACAAAACAGACAGATAGCTTACAAGACAGATAGATACAAAAACCTTACAGTTTTCTACCTTAGAACATATCTCTTGGCACATTCATTTGAAAAACCTAAGCATTTTGTAAAAACTCAACACCACTCTTCTGAAAAAGAGGTGCAGGGAGTACTGAGGGTATCAGATATGTGGTAGGACTGGCCGGCCCAGTAACAGGTGACTCCACGCCCTGTCACTAGCTGACTACAACTGCAGGAAGGGTCCCGCTAGAGACTGCCCAGCTGAGCCGTCAACTCTTAGACCATGAAGAAAACAATGAACTGTTCTTTATTTTTTTTCTGCTTTTTTAAAAATTTATTTATATATAAATTTCACAACATTGTAATCTCAAGGATTTGCCCCCCCTCCCTCCCATCCCTTCCCCCCCTTTCCCTCCTCTTCATAGTTGTGCGCTTCATTTTGGTGCTTAGCTTGTTTTGACTTTCCTCAAGGCTTTTGTTTATTTTTTTTTCACTATATCCCATACATTAGTGAAACCATTTGGTTTCTGCCTTTTTCTTTATGGCTTGTTTCTGCTAATATGATTTCTTCTAAATACATCCATGTTGTTATGAAGTCGTCAAATTTGTCATTTTTAATTGATGAGTAATATTCCATCGTGTATATATACCACATTTTTTTTCATCCAGTCATCTGTTTTGGGGCATTTAGGTTGTTTCCATGACCTTGTAATTATAAATTGTGCTGCTGGTGGGAATGTAAACTAGTTCAACCACTATGGAAAGGGGTGTGGAGGACCCTCAAGCTAATGAAAATGGAACTACCATTTGACCCAGCAATTGCTCTTTTGGGAATCTACCCAAAAGAGACCTCAATGTGGGTACAAAAGGACACCTGTGCCAGGATGTTTACTGAACTGTTCTTTAAAACCACTGTATTCTAGGAGATTTGTGACAATGCCATGGCCAGAGATGGCCAGACATTGCATCCCCTCACCATCTTCATCACTCTGTTCTATTATTTTCTAACTGTTTTCATCATTAATGCTCTTACAGAAACCTGTTTTACTACACTCCTGCCTGCTTTCTAAAGACAGTGTATCCTGTTACTTTGGAGGGTTCCTTGTTTTGACAAGTGCCTGGATGGATTCGGATACATAAACGTGGAGGCAGGGGCTGGAAGTAGAAAGTAAGCACAAGTTGAGTTGCTTTGCATTATAAAAGAATTTGAAATGCCTGGGGAAATTTGAGGAGAGAGGAGAAACAAGTCAGAAATGTTGGTAAAAGTATCAGGAAAAGTGAAGAGAAAGAAATCTCTGTGGGGGCACAGCAGCAGAGAGACTTAAAACCCAGGAAATTTTTTTTTTTTTTTTGAGACTAGGTCTCACTACTTTTGCCCATGGAATTGCAGGCTCTCGTTGCCTGGGGTACCACAGTCTCAAGCAATCCCCAGCCTCAGCTTCCCAGGTAGCTGAGATTACAGGTGTGTGCCACCACGCCTAGCTATTTTTTTGGAACTAGGCTTCATAGGCTGAAGCTTACAGGCACGAGCCACCGTTTCTATGGAAAGGTTAAGTTGTTAATTTGAGAGTATACAATGTAAAACCTCTTCCTTATCTAATGCAATCTCAAGTAACATCTACATTGCTCACTCTCTTTATGAGTGGATTCTTTATCAAAACTTCAAGAAGTTACATGTTAATGTGCAAGCATGATGGAACAGAAACATGATAGGCAATCAATACCTGGGTTACATTTTATATAAATATTTATAATAGGTACTCAGTTCTCTAATCTGGGTTATTTAACTCCAAAAACTGAAATTGACCCAACAATAAGCACTCAAGGGTAATGTTACTTCATAAGTTTTAAGTCATAAAACTAACTCTTAACTAGCTTGTTTCTCTCCATGTTAAGTCATTTTTTTATACAGAACATCCATTGATCTTTATTTGATTTGACAAAATCTGCATTATTAAAAGACAGATAACATTGTGACCTCATATTGAATCTGACAAATTAAGTTCCATAGTACCTAAAATATTACATAAATATCAAGTGGGGAAAACAAGATAAGAGCATCACATGCAGATGCTCCTGGCAAAAGGGGAACTATCTCTGCAGGTGAGGTCCAGAGTGTGTAGTGCATAAAAGAATCCTAGAGAAAATGCAACTGACTTACTGGGGTGAAGTGTTTTTCCTTTGGGGCAGAGAAAGACGTGGCAAAGGCATATGCAGAATGGCTTCTCCATTTCAAAATGGTAATAAAAATATTAAGATCATGGCACTAGGGCACCTTTGAGGAAAAGAACACCTTAACCAGAGTAGGGTCATTGCATAAATCTGTAGTTACAGGTATAATTTTCAAGTAACAGAGCAGTCTAAGGAGTAACTACTTTTAAGAGTGGCTATCCATTTTCCTTCTCGTCCTCTGGGGCTTGATCCATTTCAGAATCATAGGGACACTTTTCCACACAGTTTCTAGGAAACCATCCTCTTATTCTTGAAACTCCTTCTATAACGGAATCATCAAGAATTTTATCTCCATACAACCAGTACCGTAACCCTTTTGTGGCTAAAATCAACTCCCCTTTCTGTAGCCTGATTCGAGGCTCTTCTGTGCAAGGGCTTGTGAAGAAGGTTTTAATTCTTTGATTCAGAGGGCAGCAGGCACCACTATAATCTTCTATTACTTTATAGCGAACACTTCTGACTCTCTTGTCAGTTTTTTGCTTCAGTTGTTCTATCAGTAAGCTGTACTGGTGACAGCCCTCTCTCACTGGCCACTCCAGTCCACCTCCTTCAGGGATCCCTGACCATGTAAACACCTGTTTAAAATTTTTCCATCGACTTCCCATGTCATAAGGAAAAACAAAGACTTCATCTAGTTGATAATATTGAATTCTATCTTTAGCCTTCTCTTCAATCCATGATTCAATAGAAGTTTTGTTTCTGAGTATTATTTTCATCTGGATAAAAAACAACATTCCAACAGCTATAGTTGTTCCTCATGCTAATCCCAAGGCAAACAAGGTGGCAGCAAATGCAGCTAGTCCAAATGGAATATTGGAATATGATGTCTCTGTGTTATACTCATATCAGTCTTTACCGTGTTCCACCCAAAGGAGAGCCGATTATACAGCTAGGTGTACATAGTCATAACAAAATGAAGGCAGCATGAATACAACCAAGTGGTGCTGACAGGAGAAACAGCGTGAACGAAGCATGATTTTGGTAGCCACAATAGTTGCTGATCAAAGGACAGTGATGGTCCACCTTTGTCACACATCTGTTACACTTTTTTTTTTTTTTTTTTTGGTTTGGTTTTTTTTGTTTTTTGGTTTTTTTTTTTTGAGACTAGGTCTCGCTATTTTTGCCCATGGAAACTCAGGCTCTCGTTGCCCAGGGTACCAGAGACTCAAGCAACCCCAGCCTCAGCTTTCCAGGTAGCTGGGATTACAGGTACGTGCCACCACACCCAGCTATTTTTTTGGCACTAGGTCTCGCTACCTGTCCCAGGTGGGACTCGAACCACGATCCCTGGCCCCATCTGTTTCATAGGCTGAAGCTTACAGGCACGAGCCACCATGCCTGGCCTTCTGTTACACTTTCTGCAGTGATGTGATCATGATGCCTTGTATGCCTGGTAGACTTTACAGTACTGCAGGTACATGCTATCCTGAGAATTTTCCAGCTTCCATCCCAGAGGGACAAAGCCAGGACCAACAAATATGGCATTGAGGTAGTTATAAAGAATCATGACGGTCCAATTTATCAACATGATGAAATTCACACTTCCTCCAGTTGTATGGAAGGGTCAATACCACAACACAGAGGCGATCATGGCCATTGTCGAGCATATTGCTGTAAAAGCAAAAGCGATAAGGCAACTCCAGTGACACAGTCTCTTTAATTCTTGGAGATTTTCAAACTTGATAATTGAGCAGAATGTACCCTTTTTTTTTTTTTTTTTTTTTTGAGACTAGGTCTCACTATTTTTGCCTGTGGAACCGCAGGCTCTCGTTGCCCAGGGTACCACGGACTCAAGCCATCCCCAGCCTCAGCTTCCCAGGTAGCTGGGATTACAGGCATGCGCCACCATGCCCAGCTGTTTTTTTGGAACCAGGTCTCACTACGGGCCCCAGGCGGGACTCGAACCGCGATCCCTGGCTCCAGCCGCTTCATAGGCTGAAGCTTACAAGCACGAGCCACCGTGCCCGGCTGTACCCATTTTGATGAGGAAGAATGCCTTCCTATTTTTAAAGAATTAAAGATTTCCTTTTCCTGTGCACACATTTCCATGTGCCACAAGTTCATGTGTGCTCCTTAACTGTCATGGCTTCAAGTTGAGGGATGTTAATACAATTATGCCATTTTCACTGTGACACACACACGGCTCTTTATGGGAACTAGGAGAATCCAGTCTCTTGGTTCGAAACCTAATCTTAGTTTGATCCTGGGAGCAGCCATCATGTTTCCAGGGCGGCCTGGGCTCACCCGGAACAGATTTTCTCCTCTTCGGATCACTCAGTCAGAGGTAGCTCAGTGCAGTAAGCAGAAGGTCCTGGTTGTCCATGTTAAGTCATTCAACTAACTCTTACCTATGTTATTTCAAAAAACATCACAGAAAACAGTGACACATGTTTTTGATAGCCAGATGCTGTCCACATATATATCACTCCTCTCAATTCCCAGGTTAGCAACCCTACCCAAAAAAACACTTTAGATTCATCTGACAATGTCCTTAGAATCATGCAGCTTTCCTGTGTGCTTAAAAACGTCATCCTTTTAATTGATCGTTCTACTGTGGTTGATGGAAATTGACATTAAGTCCACTAGTGGTGGTGGTTTAGAAAGTGTTCACTGCTGCTGAAATGGGGAGTGCTTATTGATCCAGTTATATTTGATAGAGAATTCTTGCAGAATCAGGATACTGCTGAATTTTCTCTGATGACCTCGGTATTCCATGCTATGCCCCTCTGGTAAGGTAGTATAGACATGAGGCATCAGTGTGCCTTCCTCTAACTTACTGGCTACCTGTAAAAGTTATAAATCTGAGTTCTGTCTGAATAAGGCCATATCCTGACAATCGATATCCCTGTCAATTATCTAATGCTGATGTCCCTACTGAGAATTTTTGAACTTTCCAGAGTCAAAAATTGACTGCTAGCAGTTTAACCTTGCAAGACTATAAAGAAAAAAATCATTATTCTTTGCTTAAGTGAAAAATTAAAGTGACAAGGACTGATTGTCAGTACAGTAGTAAAGTACAAATTCAAGTGTGCACTTGAAAAAGAAGAAATGCTGACTAAAACTGTCAACATAAGAAAAAGGAATTTGACTCTGAAATAAAACTAGAAAGGCAGAATCAGGGCAAGTACAATTCTCAGTATAAGAATAAATGTCTGCACATGATGATAGATTCAGAAATTCAAATGAAAAACAAATAAAAGAGGCAGGGGAGAAAGCTGGCATTAAGGCTAGGAATTTCCCTGGAACCAACTTTGTCTGGAACCAACTTCCTGTTAATACACAGATCCTGGAGATCCTTTTCCTTACCTCTTATTACTTTCTGAAGATAAATTATTTCAAACAGTTGGCTCTATGAGTGGTAAGATGAATAAACATGTTTTATCAGCTTTAACAAAGATATAGAGATTGAGGAAAGTAAATAACCACTTTAAAAAAAATGAAGATATTCCCATATGTAGGAACTAATATGCTCTAAAAGGGGTGCCCCATGACCTTAAAATGACTGTTTTAGGTTCTAGTGTGAACCTTTCTGAAAGAAGGTGTATCAGATACCAAAGAATGACTCACCTATGCTCATTTCCAGCATCCCTTCTCCTTAGCTACTTCGTTGACAGAGGAGAATGTATAGGTCAAATAATCTCTTTTCAACACTCTCTTGCTGAAAATTGTGTGTGTGCTATAAATTAAGAACTGGAACATGCTCAGTACTTTATTTATTTATTGGATAAAGCACAAAAGGAGGAATAGCTTCTTAGCGTTCACACTGTAATGCATTTGACAAACACTCATTAAAGGTTTTTAAAACATTACTTCATGACAGATACTGTGGTGGACAGTGCAGCTACGATGATGCACAAGAGGAAGTCCCAGGGCTAAGGATCTCAGAGTTTAATCTGGAATTCAGAGTGAATGAGAGGTGAGCATTCTGTGCTGGAAAGGAGGAGAAAGATGGTGACACCTAAGCTAACCCTTAAGAAAGGAATTAAAATTCATCAAATGTGTCAGAGAGGTTATAGCTTTTGGAAATAGTCAAGCTGAATTTGCTCAAGGAGTGGGCAAGTTCAGCAAATATTTTTTCCTGCTTACTGATTTTTACAGACTAGAGTAATCACTATGTCAGAGTAGTTTATCACTGGCTTATTCACTTCCACATTATTTTTCCAGTTACTGTAATCTAGAAAACATTTGTCTTTTTCACCAAAGACAGTTTGGTAGTTTTGGCCTTGGTATATTAAAACAACCTTTCAGATACGTGTCATTGACCTTGGGTTCCTTTACTTAAGTTTGGTATAAAGTCATTGACAGAAAAATCACTGACTAATGGAGAAGAAGTGCAGAAATGTTCTAATCATCCTCTTTCATTCTATTAGCTCTGAAAAATTTTGTAATCAGCCTGTAGCTATGTTTAGACAACCTTAATACATCCTACACAGAAAAGTTAGAATCTGGATTGATCAAAATGGCATTTTCCTATAATGGAAAGAAAATGCAAACAGGCTAAGTACCCAACAATTTGGTTTAGTAAATTATGGTGCATCAACATGACAGGAAATTATTCCATCTCTAAGAATGATAATTAAGATGATTATATATGGTATGTAGGAAAAGAAAATGCAAAATAATTATACACATGATTGCAGTAAAATATATCTACTTGTGATATGTTACTTGGAAATAAAAAAAGTAAAAATCAGTAATTGTAGTGAGAAATTTTTACTATATTTTTCTTTAATGCTACAGATGGGTCACTTTTTAATTTCTATATGTTTTGGTGTTTTTAAAAAATGTTTTAAATGTGGTTTGATTAGTTACAGAATTGAATTAGTTTACTTCTTCCCAAAACTTCATGCTCTGTTACAAAGACTGCAGCTCAGGAACACAAGCATTGCTGAATGTTACTCTAGTGGAGTTCAGTGACAACAGCAAAAAAATATCTTCTTCTTTTTCTTTTTCTTTTTTTTTTTGAGACTAGGTCTCACTATTTTTGCCTGTGGAACTGCAGGCTCACATTGCCAGGGGTACCACAGACTCAAGCAATCCCCAACCTCAGCTTCCCAGTTAGTTGGGATTACAGGAGCGTGCCACCACACCCAGCTATATTTTTTTGGGACTAGGTCTCGCTACGTGCCCCTGGTGGGAATCGAGGAGCCAACCATGATCCCTGGCCCCGGTCACGGCTTCCTGGGCTGCCACTTACAGGCATGTGCCACCATGCCCAGTCAAAAATATCTTCTATCTTTGAGCTAAAATTAATATCATTTAAAAACAATGTAAAACCTTTCCTTTAATTCCATCGCAATTTTCTATCCTAGAACAGGATCATCAAAAGATTAACATAATAATTAGGAGCATGTTCAGTCATCTTCCTCCCAATTGTATTATCTTGGACAAGGTACTAAGCTTCTCTTGACTTTCTTATCAGTGAAATGAGATGATAATAATTGTGATGATATTCACAACTGAACATTGAATTACAACTGTGATAATAACTCATGGAGTTGTCATGACAATACAATGAGACGATATATGCAAAAGAAAGTGAGGTCTGTGCTCCAGCAGTGGTACCCACTGTCCCGGATGCAGGGGGTGACATGCATTACTGGTGAGAAGTCTACACAGTTCTGTGCCACCCTCCAAGTTGTGCTCATAGCTGATGAACTTTGCATCTTATTCACACTCTTTTAAAATCTGAGTTTGTTTCTAAAGAGGGCTCTCTAGAAACAGCACCTTCCTTTTTTCCTTCTTTCTATACACGCATGTATGACTAAAAATTAAGTTGTGTAAAATCCTGTCTTCACTGACATGCATTTCTTTTGAACATGCACTCATGTTATAGAATCAGTTTCATCTTTTTTCAGATTGAGTGGCAATAAAAACCTCACCATTTCCTAATAATGAGAGGCAATGGTACACCAAGTATGTTCCAGAATAATTTGGTATAGAAGTTACATCTTTTCTGTTTTCCCAAGAATGAAAAGAATAAAACACACTTGGAGTAATAATTACTTACAGGTAATTCCTATCATCTTTTCCAGTGACAACTTAAGTAGTAGGCTTAAAAGTTTATTGCTTTTGCAATATAATCTTTTCTTAGTTATTTACATGCTGTTGTCAACTGTTTACCACCTTCAGGTCTCCTCTCTACCTTTTCTTTGCCACAAGAGGTTCTGTATGAATCCAATTAGGGGACTCCCTGATTCTCTGGTTTCTCATTAGGTGTAAGTGAAGAAAAATCACAGCAAAGGATCGAAGCAAAGACGCAGTCACCACAGGCTGACTACAACCATAGCTCATCCAAGGGCTACATTCCTAACAGGAACTCTCCTTCTAGAAGTGCTGTTAGTCATTTCTGCCTCTGCCCCCCTGGAGCTATCAGTGGTATCTGATCAGTGGTGTCTACTGGCCAGTCCCAATAAAGTGCAATACCTCAATACCTCTTGTGATATCTGTAAAATTTACCTCTAATTGGTAAATCACTTCTTTATTAAAACCTCCTTAAATTTCTCATCTGTATCCTGTTGGAATCTGCTTTCTCAAAGTGTTTCCATAGAAGCCTAAGTCTAGTGCTAAAATATGCATTAAATTTTAAAAAAATCATCTATCAAAGAAATGTTGGAAACACCGAAACCAAAATCAGAATCTATTTATATGTTAAATGTTGCATTTCCCAGACTTTTTGATTATAGAACTTCCTCTTTGTTTTATGAGTTCCCACTCATAAATTTCTTAGCCAAAGAAACCTCCTCATCAAGGTCACCAGATACAATTACAGATACAATTATTGTTTATTATATTATTATATACAATTATTGGTAGTGAGTTTCTGTTTCCTGTCAGGCTGCAGAAGTATATAAACAAGTCAAACACATCTTTCCAGGGGAGTCAGGGCTTATCTCATACTTTTGATACAATAAAACCTGCATCTGGAAGCCCCTGCTTGTACACTCTTCCTCAACACAGCTCGCATATGGTCCAACATGACCCCCAGGCTGTATTTGTGATAAACTGCTGTTGACCTAATTTATCCAGGGTTAGGTTGCTGGCTGTTCAACCATCCCCATAACTCCACAGGGGAAACCTCTCCCTCACCAGTGTGTTGAACAGGAAGCAATAAAGACAAACACAAAACCTGATAAGGGATAAACAGGTGCGGGGGGGGGGGGAAGGGGGGAGTAATAATACCTGGCCTCAGTGGTTTTGAACCAGGAAGCAGTGTGGACATGGACTGGCCCAGACATGTTCAACTTAAGAAGCAGCTGCTACTCAGCATTAGTTTATTGCTGACAAGCAGGAATGAGACACAGAATTGCCAATCTTCCAAGTTTCCTAAAGACACTAGAGACCTGGACTTTATGTTCAACATTCCACTTTATGGATGACAGTTTTTAAAAAGTTGAAGTCCAGTCCTAAGAACACTACTTGGTTCCCAACATTTGCATAGTAGTCTGCATTATTACTTTTATATTCTACTAAGATTACTGATCCAAGTTAGTTTTGTCATACCCTTTAAAGTCTTAGTCATACTCATCTATAAGATGAATTATATCATTTTATTATTACTAGGATATCTGTTTTTCATTCAATGAACAATTAACTGTGGTAAATCTGGTCAGGTTTTATATTCCTTCAGTCACTAGGTACATGTTGGGTTCCAATAATATCCTTTCTGGACTACCTACTACATTGAGTTTATGCTATTCTTTCCATTATATCATTCCAAAGATTAGTAAAAATACCAATGATCATGGCTTAAAATAAGATTTCTAAAATACTTGTTTTTTTCCAGATTGACTTGACAGAAATAATAATTTACTTAATTACTTCCAGGAAATATAATAGAGCATTTTTTAAGGGTGTCAGTTTATAAAGATTTGTAAATAGTAATTTCAGAAGAATTAATAGAACCACTATGGGGGAAAATACTTCAACCGTGCTGCAACCTTTTAATAGACTTTACGAATTTAATAGCACATTTAGAAGAAACATTTGAAGCATATTAATTCAACAAACTTTTACAACGCCCCTACTATGTTTGAGGCACCTTTGAGAAACTTAGAATACATTTGAACAAAATAGGATAAAATTCTCATTCTGATTGCATTTACATTCTATAATGTTTGACTGAATATTAAATCACTATACTTGCTAATTATACCTAGGTAAAAATACCCATGGATTTTGCCTATAGGCAAAATCAGAAGACAATTTGTAAAAATTAAGATAGTAGGTGACTGGGTTAAAGAAGTTACAGATTATTTCTTTCCATAGTCAATATAAAACCCATGAGTTCATAAGGAAACAAAGTAAAAATAAAGAATAAACAACTCTTTCATCTATGGAAATTGCTATTATAGCAAATCATTCTGAAAAATTGAGAAATAAGTAGAACAATCATTGTCTTAGTGATTCAGGATGCTATAACAAAATACTACAGTTTAGGCACTGTAATATTATATAATGAGTAGCTTATAAACAACAGAAACTTACTTCTCATGGTCTTAAGGGCTGGAAGATGAATATAAAAGATTACAAATAAAACTAAATGTACATATTTATGTGTACTATTATGAAAAGGGAATACCATGAATTTCAAATGACCTAAAAGTAGAGAAACAAACTTAAATTACCTCATAGTTACCACCACCAGTGCTAGCCTGTGCATGCAAGGAGTAGGAGCAAAGGAGATTTTAGATACTCTGTAAGGAAGAGAAGATTGTTGAGAATTTGAACAAAAGACATACAAAACTATGCTAAGAAAGAGGAAGTCTAACATAAATGCCAATATACTTCACGCAGACCAAGATTTTGTAGTTCATGAAACATAGTAAGGGTGGAAATGAAAGGAAATAATCCCTTCGAATGTAGCAGTGAAGGGAAATGAAGATGAAAAAGGTAACACTTAAAGATAATGCAGAAGATAGAAATAAGGCTTCTCAAACCCTCTCCCACCCACTGCTACCACTCACATTATCACTGATATGGGAAGAAAATGCATTTCTCTAAAACGAGAGAAGAGTGTGCTTATGAACCAGAGACCGTCCAGGAAATGTCTTGGAATTAAAAAGAAAAATCAAATTTTTACAGAACTACTGTAGGGAAAAATAGAACATATGAATCAAAGTGTTTGACTGATAAAGTGTCTCGTACAAGTGCTAACCACAAAATGTAATAGGCTCAAACTGATTTAAATAATGTCAAACACAAAGGGATATTAAAAGATCTAGAATCATAAATCTACAAACAAGTAACAGATACTAACCCAGAAAAATATACATAAAGAAATATACATAAAGAAATGCAGTGAAAGCAAATTGGAATGAAAAAAGAAATCAAAGAAACAGACAAAACTATTTCAGAAATAAAGAATAAATTATAAGGTGCCCAAAGGGAAAATGCTGAAAATGGAAACCTAATTTAAATGGAAATCTAGCAAGAAAAATAACCATGAATATAAAAATAAAGTAGAGAAGCAAAAAGCATCAGAGAAAACAAAGTGGTTGAAATAAAGGCATGCAAAGGTCTAACACATGTATAATCAGAATTATACATAATTTTGGTCAGTTTCCTAGACAAAGAAAACAAGACAGTGGAATATAAATAAAATTTATAATTCACAAAAACTTCCTGGAAACAAGAGAAAATGTAAATGTATTGACAGGGCCCATCATTTAGCTGAAAATATTGACCTAAATTGATCAACACTAAGATATTTTCTAGCACTAGAACTAGATTTTTTTTAAAGAAAGATTATTCTTTAGAACTTCCAAGCAAAGAAAGATCAAATGATAACTTGTAAGAGGAAGAAAATTAGAATGGCATTAGACTCTATAAGAGCAAGGGCTGATTATTTTTAAGAAAATTCAAGAAATTAAATTATAATCCAAGCATTTCATAACATGATGTACTTCAAGTACCAATCTATATAAAAACAGTTTTGAACATACACGCATTTAGAAAACACAGTACTCCAAAGTTCTTTTTGAAGAGTCTATTAAAGCAGGTGTTGGGGTGACTATACCTAATTTTTGTACAACATACAATCTAATTTTTGTGATCTAATTTTTGTACAACATACAGTTAAGAATATTTTACATTTTAAAGGGTTATAAGAGAAGGGGAAGGAAGGAGAGTGAGGGAGAAGGAAGAAGAGGGAAAAGAGAAGCAAGGTAAGAGTAGATGGCAACAGCAAAGAGTGTACATAGCTCCTAAAGTCTAAAATACTTACTCTCTGGTACATTACAGGAAAAATGAGTTGAATCCTGACCTAGAGGATAACTTTATCCAAGCAAGTGATGAGGAAAAACATCAGCAAATAGGCACAATAAGCATATCATATTTCTAATTTTAGGACCAAGAATGAAAACAAATGTTGAAAGAATTTTAAAAGGGTTGAAGAATAGTGTGTGAACACTATATATTCTGACAAGTTGAGAGAATACAACCCAAACATGGAAATAACAAAGATGTGAAAATAGTAAAATAATGCCATTAAGCATTGAAAAGATAATAGGTAAGAGTCAAAAAATATCTTTTTAAACCAACAGATCCATTAGTAAAAAGTAAGAAAATGGTAATTAAGGACATTTTTCCCTATTAAAAGAGTAAACACAACAAAAACCATAAAAACAATATCAATCTACCTAAATACTAACAAAAAAGAGCAAATATAATTATATCCAGTAATTATAACACAAAATAGTATGACAAAATTGAAACAAAATATTTATCTCACAAGATACAAATACAAATGATATCATATAAAGACGTCAATAAATCGTATCAATGGTTACTCACATAGGAAAAGGAATTTCACAGTGGCTCCTAAATCAAAACTCAGCTCTATGATGAATATAAGAGATACTCCTAAAACATAGTCATTCAAAAAAGACTAAAATTAAGGAATAACCAAAAGCATACTAAAGAATTGGAAACCAGAAATATGAACTAGACATGTCCACAACTAAGTAGGAGTGCCTACAAGTCTGATAGCAAGCTTTCTGTTTGAACCAGAACTTAATTTAAACAGAAAAATGGAAATGACAGTCTAAGAACAAAAATGATCAGGGAACTTATCATATTCTTTCTCAGATGTGTTACTTACCTATATTAGCTGCCCATCTAAACTGAAAATGATGACAAAGAAGGAAGCAGAAACAAGGCAATCCCACAGCTCCTTTTGCTTTCAGTCTTTCCTTATTCATTCATACTTTTATGTAAAGAGTATTGTTAAATATGAGCATATTGAAAAGCAAAATAAAACAACTGAGAGTTGTGCACAGCTTCTAATCTATAATAAAAGTGTAAACTATAAAATACAAATTGTGTAATTTCAAGTGATTCTACATAAGTATGTATGATCTTATAGCTCATTTTAAGCTGGAATTGTACACAATGTGAACAATAAAATTTATGCTTATAATTCAACTTTTAAATTTTTTTAAAATGACATTAAATAGCAAATATAAAACACCAACTCAAGAAAGAGACCATGGAAGAAAAGTTTTAGTAACTATATGATAGAGAAACCACAAAATGCTCTGACCAGATGATCAGAAATAATATCACTATTAGCAGGTAAATGTGAATCCATGAAGAAGACACAGCAACCTAAATTTAACCATAGGAAAATAAACATATCTAAGAATACTTGCTAAAATAATTAACCCATTTCCTTCAAAATTATTAGTGTTAGAAAAAACAAAGATCAAGATATTGTACTGTAAAGAAGACTAAAAAGACATTAAAGCTAAATACACTATATCATCCAAGACAGGACCTTGTACTAAAGGGTCCTGTGTAAATATGCCATATAAAGAACACCTTTGAACAACTGAGAAAGTTGTAATATGGGTTGATAAAACACACTGTATCAATACAAAATTTCCTGTTTGATAATTACACTATAATTAGAGAATATTCTTATCCTTAGGAAATACATGTTACATGTTACATACAAGTTACATGTTTGGCTGGCAAGTCTATTCATAGCTGTCATTTTATATAGAGATAGAATAAGAATGCAAATCTGGCAAAAAGTAAACAACTGGTAAATGTGGATAAATGTATAGTATATTTCACTGTGCTGTCTGAAATTTTGAAATATTTCAAAATAGAAGCATAAAAGCGTATATATCAGAACATATCTCCCCCCCCACTCCTCTAACAGACGTCTATCAGTTATATCTAAATTGAAAATAAAACCCTTATGTTGATCCTTATGATGTAGCATCTCTCTTTCTTACCAATGTTGCCCAGGTCTCTGATTCCGTTCTAACAGTCCTCTGCTATTCTTCACACATACCAAACAAATGTCAACTTAGGGTCTTCATAGTGGCTGTTCACTTCATTAACCTTTTTCCCTGTTCTTCACAAGGCTGACACTTTGTCTTGTTCTAGTATAAATTCAGTTACCTCTTCAGAAAATCCTCCTCTGAACATATATAAAATACCTGACCCCTACCCAACCTTCTGTCTTCCCTCTATTTCATTTTTTATTAAGATAACTGTTACTGAGATCCCAAGCTTATTTAATTGTTCTGTTAAAATGTAAGCTTCTTGAGACCTTGTTTATCTGTTTTCCACTATATTTCTAATGCCTGGAACAATCAAACATAGAGGATACACCGTAAAATGTTTACTAACTGAACAGAGGTCGCAAAAAATTGGGACAAAGGGAAAAACCGTATAGTGAATTGGAATTAGATTTTTAGTGGTAAATTTACTGTAGCAAATATGCATGTTGGTTTTTTAATGATGCACACCTGAAACTTAAATAATTCTTTAATGCAATGTTGAATAAATTCAATATGGTTATAAGGGTATTAAATTAATAATAATTTATCATGCTATGTATTTGTTTTACCCTATTTCTGTACTATGCTGTATACTATAATGAAAACAGTTGTTAAAGATGTCAAAATCCTAGTATGGAGAACTTATTTAGAGAAATTCAGCAGTTAAAGTAAAAGCCAGAGTTATTGCTTGATACAACAGGTACATAATGCTGTTCTAATAGCAACAAATGTATTCCTGCAGTTCCCTTTACCATAATGAACATAGGGTTGGATGGCAAAGGACTAGAAAATATGTTAAGTGTTTCTAGCATTGCTGGAGATTAATCTAGAACTATCAAGATCTTTATATTTTCTAGCAAAGGCTTCCAAAACCGCTTTTTTTAAAAAAAGCTAATTGCTTTAATGTATCTTTCTTATGGGTTCTCATGACTTTATAATAGTGTTTTTCTGAAATAAAAGACAAGAGTATATTAATAAGCAAATTTAAATATTTAATTTCTGGGACCAAAGCACTTTGTTATAGTGAATCCAATTATAGTAACAATTCAACACTATTATAACATAATTTTAAGAACCCCAAATGTCAATGAAGCTAAAACTCAGAAGAAGATAAAACTTCAAGCAAAGAACAAAATGAGTATTTTAATAAATTTGGGGATCTAATTCCAACTAGATAAACATCTGTCTATTTCCACAGCAGTTAAGATTGTCCACCTTCTTGTTTTGTTTCAGGTTCTGTATTTTTTTTCAATTTATACACACAACTACTATATTTGCAAAAATAGTGTATAGGGTATTTGAGTTCAATAAATACTGTGGCTCTTATAAAATCTTCCCCCCAAAATTTATTAGCGTTTGCATGCTCAGTGAAATGAAAGGTTTGCTAGAGCAAATCCCATGAGGGAAGAAAAGTCAACCATGTGGAACCAAGTGTTTTCTAAAACTCAAGATTGAATCTTCAAAGTCAACCTTTATAATCAGTCAATATGAGTCAGAGAACACTGTGCATTCCATTTCAAATCACAGAGCAGGAACTCAGAGATCATTCATCAATGCCATTTATGTTTGCTAGCAGTACCAGGATTCCTTCTCTTTTTTTTCAGAGCTTTTCAATTTTCAGCTACTTTTTAATGGTGTTATATTTTTGCTCCTTCATATATGCACATGTTCCACTTACCTTCCATCAAACTATCCATGCAGGATTTTAGTAAATTTGTTCAAAAAACACTTCAAATGTTTTCAGTTAATACTGCTGAATGGGTCTCTACCACAGAGATTAACAATGGCTAAAAATGCAATCCAATCCAAATCCATTAAATACACGTTTTTCCTTTCTATAATCTTATGTATACATATATATGTCATAGATAATGCTTTAGAAGAGTATGCTTTCGTCATTATAAACTGTACTTTTCTTCACTGATGGTTGACATGCTTGAGATTAAGAGATTTATGTACTTTCTATTTAGTCCATAAAGACTTTACTAGGCAATAATCATTTCCTCCATTTTACAGTCATGAAATCAATGTTGAGAAAACATGACTTGCTCAAGGTCTCAAGGATCTATACTGCTTACTCACCACTCCAAGTTAGCTTTTCCCTGCATTGAGCAAAAGAAAACTATCATGTTAGCAGAAAATTGCAGAAGAGACTACATATTCTCCCTTCCAGCCAGACATGCATGTCCTACAAAGGCCACCTTCGGATTTGTCATGGGAAGAGGGACTTCCACTGTGAGACTCTTGCCCATAAACCAACAAGGTACATTATGAACTACTGCTGTGTGCCTCATAAGAAAAAGTAGGTATCAAAAAAACAATGAAAATTATGTGCATATTTTGGAAAACCCCTCCAAAAGATTCTGATACACTATTCAGAATCATTGAACAAAGAGAGAAGAATTATTTAGAGAATTTCTTCTATTTTCTGTAATGCATTTATTTTCTAAATAGGTAATTAAATACTGGCTCATTTGCTGCAGCTTCCATCCCTGGGGCTCTAATTGTATTCTTTTTTTTATTTTATTTTATTTTTTTTTTGAGACTAGATCTCAGTTTTTTTGCCCGTGAAACTGCAGGCTCACACTGCCCGGGGTACCACAGACTCAAGCAATCCCCAGCCTCAGCTTCCAGGTAGCTGGGATTACAGGCGTGAGCCACCACGCCCAGCTAATTTTTTGGGACTAGGTCTCGCTACCTTGCCCCAGGCAGGACTCAAACTGCGATCTCTGGTCCCCGCTGCAGCTTCCTAGGCTGCTGCTTACAGGCATGCACCACCATGCCCAGCTCTAACTGTATTCTATCTCACAGAAATTTCCAAAACTATATGGCATATGCACATACATTTTTACAAAAGTACATTGTTTTCTTAGATTCAGTGTCAATACAGTTTTATTTGCTTTTTTTTGGCAATTTTTTCCATTATAGGCTGATCTTCATGTCATCATCTTTGCATTGAAGAACAATGCATACATATATATATACATACATACACACATATTCACAATTTTTTGTTTATTCAAAAATGTATGTTCATTTATGTGTATGCATGTATGTTTAAGCAGAATAAGATAAAGAATATTCTACCTCCCTGACAAGAAAAGACATAGAACATAGACAGAAATCTGTCTCCCTTTACATGTCTTCCCCTTGTGGAACATGCCCTCTCTTTATAAGGAGAATTTCATAGGCTATACTTGAGAATGTTTCCTCATTTCAATGCAGGTAGATTCTGTTCCTAGTTTTTATTTTCATTAGTTATTTCAATCAGTTTTGGATTTTACTGCATCCATGTCAGTAAAACTGAACTATCATTTTCTTTTCCAGAGTGACTGTGCCTGGATTTGGTATCAAGGCAACAGTGGTCTCATAGTTTGCTATTCTCTGAAACAGTCTGCATACTTTTGTCCTTGAAAATTTATTAGGGAGCAGAAGCCTCACAACCTTCTGCAAGGATCTACCAGCACTGCTCAGATCAGTGAGATCTTAGACCCACGTTGAATGGGTGCCAAAGCGGCCAGAGATCTGCAACCTTCTGCAAACTCTATGGGGCCCCACACAGACCAGCAGAAGCCTCTCCACTTTCTGTGAGACCCCACCAGAATCATACAGATAAGTGAGACCCCCAGCCAGAATGGGGAGGGTGCAAGAGTGACTAGAGGGCTCAAGACACCACTGTTCACTAGGCATATATGAGACATTTTCATATGTCTACTAGTTTTTTCCATATTTTTCAATTTCCTTTTACTTTCTGCTGTGGTGCTAAGTGGCTATACCCAATCTACTGTTAAACTCATTAATCAAGTTTTTAAACTTTACAAATTCTATTTTCTACTTTTAAAAACGTCCGTTGATTTTCAAGTCTACTTAATCACTGCTGGTAGTCTTTGGTTGCTTATTTTTTGCAAGTATATCCATTATTTCTTTAAGTATTTTAATGTAGCTGCCCTATATTCTTTAACTGACAATTCCTGAAGTCTAAACTGGAAATCCCAAACCTGTTGTGTATTTTTCTTGGTGACTCTCATTGATAATGCCTTCCAATATGTAGAGTGATCTTCATGAAATGGTTTAATCTGAAAGCTGGATTGCTGATGATTTCCTCCAGAGATAACTGCTTCTGCTACTGTTTCTGTTTAGTCTGCCAGCATATAGATGCGGTACTGCCTGAGGATTATATCAGCCCCCTTTGAGGGTCTATACTTGCATTGGAAGTCCCAGACTCAATAACCTCAGCCAGCTACTCGATCAAGTCCCAACAATTCAGTGACTAGTACTGTTCTCATGGTGGTCTCACTGCCCGTGGCTCTACTGAATATTGTATTTGGGCAGAGGAGGTCCTTGAAGACTCCTACCCCTCTATGAGACCAGAAGTGTCACAGAGAGTGTGTCTTAAAGAGCCATACTGCTAGACCTTGACCTTCTTTGGTTTCTTCTCAGCGGTGCACATTTAATTACATAAAGAGCTCTTACCTCTTAATGCCTTTTTTGTTAAGACTAAATCCTGACTGCTATAACCTCGGTAGTTTTTTTTTTACTTAGCTTTATCAATTGTTTTTTTTTTTTTACTTAACTTTATCAACCATTTTTTTAAAAAAGGTCAACATGTCTATATGAAAGTTTTATCCAGATAACAAACCTTACCTGTGCCCTGCTATATACTAGGCACCATTTCAGTCCCTGAATACATTTTTTAAAAAGCTTTCAAGGACTTACAAATACAAAAGAATCACAATGTTTCAAGATAAAATTTTTATTTATTTATTTATATATAAATTTCACAACTGTGTAATCCCAGGGATTTACCCCCTTACCCTCCCCCTCCACTCCCCCCCTTTCCCTCCTGCTCAAAGTTGTGCACATCAGTTTGGTGTTTAGCTTGTTTTGACTTTTCCTCAAGGCTTTTGTTCATTTTTTCACTATATCCCATATGTTAGTGAAATCATTTGATTTCTGTCTTTTTCTTTATGACTTGTTTCTGCTAATATGATTTCTTCTAAGTACATCCATGTTGTCATAAAATCGTCTAATTTGTCATTTTTAATTGATGACTAATCCATCGTGTATATAATCCACATTTTTTTCATCCAGTCATCTGTTTGGGGGTATTTAGGTTGCTTCCAGGTCTTTGCAATTATAAATTGTGCTGTGGTAAACATGTGAGCACAGGTGTCCCTTTGTACCCATGTTGAGGTCTCTTTTGGGTAGATTCCCAAGAGAGCAATTGCTGGGTTAAATGGTAGTTCCATTTTCATTTACTTGAGGGTCCTCCACACAGCTTTCCATAGTGGTTGGACTAGTTTACATTCCCACCAGCAGTGCAGTAGTGTTCCTTTCTCTCCACATCCTCACCAGCAATTCTTGTTGCCGGTTCTTTGGATGTGGGCCATTCGTTTCAAGATCAATTAAATGATAGAAATTTGCACCAGAAAATATTTGATACAGAATTTGATCCAGAAATTTGATCCAGAAAAGACTTTCAAATGGCATCTTAAGACAAATCATTCAGGGGTCAGGGATTAAAAAAAAAATCATTCAGACTTCACTTGAGAAATGTAGGGTCTCTTCCTACAAAGAGTTTGACTTGTTCAAGACTCATGCGTTGACAATTCTTTACCACTTTTCTTTATCACAATTAGAAATATCTTGTACTGTCACAACTTGTGCTATATTTAGTTTGCAAGATGTGATCAATATCAAAACAATTCTCATATAAAATTAAAGTTGTTGATTTAGAATTAAATCGCAAAACATTTCTTTATAGTTTATTTATAAATATTTTTGGTTTTATAAGACTAATAAAGGAAATGTATACCTAGTATATACATACTCACATATTTAAGTACCTTTATCATATAACTAAGACAAGTCAGTACCAGATGTTGGATTTTTTCCCTTTAAATCTCTACACTGTTCAGGCTTCAGAAACATGGGCATCATCCTTAACTACTTTTTCTACCACACTGTGCTGCTTCTCCCTTCATAGATACTCACCATATTATGCTAACTTAACTTCATGGACATTTCTCTTCTTGTCCCTCTCCATGCCTCCAATGGAGGATCTACATCAGATGGGAACATTTCACATGGGTTCCTCTGTACTTTGCTTCAATCTTCTCTCAACAACAACTACGAGAAGTTTTTTAAATCAGACAAGGCATTCAAATGCTCTTTCCCCATTCTCTTCCAGAGCTCCTTGTTAATCTAAATAATTGCTTTAGAATACCATTGTGATTTTCACATGCCACTGTCATAAACTAGTTCAAGTGCCAAATCCACTGATGGCTTGATACCCATGGGTTGATACCAATCATTTGGAATGAAGTAAGCTGCTGAATAGGATAGATTCACTTACTCATTCGTCAAACATTTATCAAGCAACAATAACATGTCAAAACCCAGTTGGTAATGGGGACCTAGAAAAGAAAAAAATCTCTGCCCTCAGAATATGTATATTCAATGGTGCCAGAAGGTTTAATAAAGAAGTACATGGCCAGGCATGGTGACGCATGACTACAAGCGGCAGCCCAGGAAGCCATGGCTAGGGCCAGAGATCATGGTTCTAGTCCTGCTGGGGGGACATAGCAAGACCTAGTTCCAAAAAAATATAGCTGGGCATGGTGGCGCACACCTGTAATCCCAGCTACCTGGGAAGCTGGGGCTGGGGATTGCCTGAGTCTGTGGTACCCTGGGCAATGTGAGCCTGCGGTTCCACAGGCAAAAATAGCAAGACCTCATCTCAAAAATAAAAAAATAAAGAAGTACATGATGTAAGTTCTCATATAATAAGTAATACAGGAAATATAGGCCAGGGTAAAGAAAAAAAAAAACATAGGAAACAACTATTTTGATAGTCATCTCTTGAAATTTTCAGATACATAGGGATCTTCTCTCTGCATTTAGGAGCCGACACTATAAATTTCTGTTTCTGCTCCAATTTTCCATTCCATGCAGATATTAAAAGTTCAGGGCCCATGCTTAGCATGTGATTCATTATTTCCTCTTTGGACCACTTGGGAAAGATTGATAAATTTTCCATGGGGTTACTGAAAACAAAAGTGACATTTCCAGATATGTTCTTTAACCAAAAGGAAATTCAAAGCTCTTTTGCTTTATCAATTACTATAAAAAATAACACCCTTCTAATTACAACAGGTTTACTATGCTGATAAGATAAAACATAGTATTCATACCACTCTTCTATCAAACAGAAGGAAATCCTGTCATCTGTAGCAATTTTCATGGACATTGAGGGCATTAGGCTAAATGAAATAACTTAGAAGAGAAAGACATATACCACATGATCTCAAATAAATAGAGACTCATAGGGGAAACAAAGCAGGAAACAAAATAAGTACACAGATACAGAGAATAAACTGTGGTTACCACGGGTAGGGAGTAGATGGTAGACAGAAATGGATGAAGGTGGTCAAAAGTTACAAACTTCCAATTATAAAATAAATAAGTCCTGGGGAGGTAAAATACAGCATGGGAAGAGCAGTTAATAACATAGTAGGTGCATATTTGAAAGTTACAGAGAGTAGATCCTAAAAGTTCTCATGGCAAGGAAAAAAAAATGTAACTAGATATGGTGATGTTTGTTAACTAGACTTACTGCGATGAATGTTAGCAACAAATTATACAGATAGAAAATCATTTTGTTGTACATCTGAAATATAATTTGGAATTATATCTCAAAAAAATAAAGTAAAATAAGGTCCCAACTACAAGGTCTCACCCTACTGGACTCTACACTGGATGACATTTAGGGATATAGTTTGTGGGGCTAATTGGAAGTTGTCTGAATGAGATGAGATATTCAAGTCAACATTTCTAACCTGGCAACTCCAGATCTTTCCAGGAAACTGAAAAGTTCCCAAAGTGTAATAGAAACCATATGGTCAATAGATCCTCCTAATATTCTTTCAACAGATTTTTCTAGGTTTTGGAAGCATATGAAATGGTAAGAATCCTAACTTACACTATTGTGCATCCTAATAACCCGTATTAAGAGCCGGCATTCAAAGGAAAGAGCCAGCATTCAAAGGACTACATAAGGGCTCACAGGGAACACAGAAGATTAGGATTAACATTTAAAGCATCTAATATCTAAAGCATTTAATATCTAAAGCAGTGTTTCTCAGTTTGAAATGAACATTTTACAGACTGCCCATACATACTGACTCAGAAATTACAGGACTAGGTCCAGCAATCTAGGCTTCCAGGAAATTCAGATAGAGTCTATAAGGTTTAAGAACCACTGATCAGAAGTATTTTAAAGAGACTTTTTCAGTATTACAAAGAAGTAATAAAGTGGTAAATAATGTATTAGATAAGATGCCTGAAAATCCCAAAAATGTGATGGCAACCTGATAGAAAAAGTAAATCACCAGATTCTTCTTTGCTTGTTTGTTTCTTTTCTAAAAAATAGGTGCTGGTAGCATATGGGACCATTTAGTTCTCTACTCTAAGTAGCTGCCCAGGATCTGGGTCCAGATCTGGACAAAAGGCAGGGGTGTTGCAGAGGCCAGAGAAGTGACCATTTTAAAAAGTTCCAGAACACCAGCAGATTTTTCTATTTTATGGTAGAATTGGCCATTCTCATGCTCCACCCAGACCATGGCACATTAAAAACATATCCATCTGCTTTAAATCCCACCCTGCTTGTAAACGATTTACCCACCACCACCACCAAATATGGCACACATTTAAAAGGACGTCACTGAAGTTTATGGATTTGTGTTTTTTGCAAATTCAAGGGCCATTAATTGCATTCACAGCTGTGTGCTTCCCCATGCTAAAACATGTAAGGCTGCCAGTAATACATTCTCTGTGAGAGTCAAGAAGAAAAGTTTTCTTTTGTCTATGTGTAGTGGCTTCCATAAGCACTCAGACTCCAGGACCACAGGATATCTTGTCCCCTGGTATTTTGTCAATAAAAACAGGAAATAAAAATAAACAAAAATTTGTCTCCATTAAGATGACCATCATGATGTACTTGATAGGAAAGTACAAAACTTACAGTCAAACATACTTGTGGTGCATATTTCAAAACTCTGGATTTAGCCACAATTAAAGTTACTTTCTAGGCTAATTTCAAATATCAATAGTGATTAGTTCTATGGTCTTGGGCATCTGTGAATTCCAATGGCAGGTAAAATGATGAAGACATGTGGTGCTCTATCTCCCCACATATACACTTCTTTCTGTAACCTCTCCCAACTCCAAGAAAACCTTCTTCATCTTCACATTCAACCAGTCAGATTACTACACCTTTGCAATGTCTCACTCATCACCTTGACCCAAATGTCTAAGGCTGTGTAAAAACAGCATTGTCAGATTTCATAAATGTACAATGATGACTCAAAGTGAAAAGAGACATTCTGTCACAAGGGAAACAGAGCTTGTCAAAAAATATCATATTAAAATTGGGTAGCTCTCAAATTATAGGTTAGAGAGTTTTATTTTTAGAGGTAAGTTTTCTATTTTGTATTGTTTCTCAAAAACTAAATTTTAAAAGTCAGGAGTAGTACTTGATCATTATGAATCAATTAAAAATTGTACTTGCCAATAATTAATAAAAGTTCTATTTTTAAATAATTTTTAGACTATTCCACTTACTCTTGAAATTGAACAGCTAATTTTTTGTACTGTGAAACACCTTATTCTTTTACCATGTCTGAAATAAACCAGTTTACATGGTTTTTTTACATTTGAATATCTAGCACTAAACCATTGGCTAAAAAAAAAAACCTTCAAGCTGGGCACGGTGGCGTGTGCCTTTAAGCACAGCCTAGAGCATGGCTGAAACTAGGAATCACTTGAGTTCGAGACCCACTGGGGGCAACATAGCAAGACCTAGTCTCAAAAAAATAGCCGGGTCGTGGCGTGCACCTGTAATCCCAGCTACCTGGGAAGCTGAGTCTAGGGATTGCTTGAATCCATGATACCCTGGGTAACATGAGCCTGCAGTTCTCCAGGCAACATAGCAAGACATAGTCTCAAAAAAACTTAATGAAATCAACATTCTCAGCACTGTTAAGTATATATCTTTGAATGTTTGCTTCTAAAAGTTAAGTTCCTGAGGTTTTTTGTTTTGTTTTTTTTTTAATTTTCCCTCTTCTTTATTTTCTCTGTGTTTCTCCCTGACAACAAGACGTCTTAGGAAAAAAAACTAAGGGAGAAAATATTTACAGGGGGTGATTCAGAGGTTTCCATCTGGAACTCTTACTACTTGAAGAAAACATTTACTAGTTCTGTCTTCTCCTCTCTCTAGGTGTAAAAGGTCCTCTTGGTTTTCTCTCTTTTGTCATCCCCCTGATGATCATAGGGCCACTCTTTGAGGTAACTCCAGGGGCAGAATGATCAGCTTACAAGGACAGACAGAACAGTATGCCCCAACAATCCTGCCAGGAAAAGCCGACAGCAACACAACCCGCCCTGGCTTTCCTTTTTCTCTCTGAGTAACACCATCAGATAATATTTTTATGAAAAGAACAAATCTCCACAGAGAGAAATTGGTTGATATGCCCTGTTCTAGAGAGGAAGATATTTTCATCAAGACCTAATAAGAAGAACCCCTCCCAGCAATGGTGTGTCAGCCTGAAGTCTCAGCTGGGGGGGTGGCAGCTGACATCTGGCATTGTCAGGAAGGTAGTTTTCCATCAGGCAACACAAATTGTCCCCCAAAGTGGCCCAGCAGTGTTCAACACAGTATGTCAGAAAAGCAACAAGTTATAATTCTGTGGTTAGAAAGGGAATCACTGCAACTTTCTGGGAAAGAAGGACTCATTTAGAGAAAAGGCTACCAAGATCATGAGAGAGGGGAAAAAAGAGAGAGAGAGAGAGAGACCTAGGAAAAAAGGGTCTGGAGACTTGGAGAGAAATTTTTAAAACTTACAACTATAAAAGAATAGAAAACTGCATACAAAATAAGGTCTAACTGTAATTTACTTTAGAAAAGGCTTAGCAATGGAGAATCGTGCTTAAGTTTCTCCAAGTCATTTTACAATTCACTCAAAGACTATGGCAAAGAATGGAAGATTTATAAAGCCAACAACCTAATGACAGTACAGGTGATAAATAACAAAATGGGTTATTGATATAATTGTGAATTTTAATTATTTGGAGAAGTGAGAAAAGTTATTATTTTTTTAAATTTTAACCAAGTAGAACCTACTATGTTTACCACTCTATGGTTATCTACCCTTACTACTTTGTAGGGTTGTTACAAATAAGAGTTCATCTTTCTTTCTTTCTTTCTTTCTTTCTTTCTTTCTTTCTTTCTTTCTTTCTTTCTTTCTTTTTTGAGACTAGGTCTTGCTACAAATAAGATTTCTTTCTCTCTCTCTCTCTCTCTCTCTCTCTCTTTCCTTTCTTTCTTTCTTTCTTTCTTTCTTTCTTTCTTTCTTTCTTTCTTTCTTTCTTTCTTTCTTTCTTTCTTTCTTTCTTTCTTTCTTTCTTTCTTTCTTTCTTTCTTTCTTTCTTTCTTTCTTTCTTTCTTTCTTTCTTTCTTTCTTTCTTTCTTTCTTTCTTTCTTTCTTTCTTTCTTGAGACTAGGTCTTGCTATTT
>PVHY01012627.1:0-43853 GCA_004024945.1 Uropsilus gracilis | reverse complement strand
GAAGGAAAAATTAGAACCTTCTCAGACAAACAAAGTCTCCAAAAATTTGCTACCACCAAACCCCCACTCCAAGAAATATTGGAAGAAGCCCTAGGACCAAAACTCTCAGATGAATAAATAGAATATACATAAAAGAAAACCAAAGCAGAACCTCAAAATGACCTCTAGAAAACCAATACTAGAACCCCACACATCAATAATCACTCTAAATGTCAATGGTCTAAACTCATCAATCAAAAGACACAGAGTTGCAGACTGGATCAAAAGAGAGAACCCAACATTCTGCTGTCTCCAGGAAACACATCTAATCCCTAAAGATAAGCATAGACTGAAAGTGAAAGGATGGAAAACAATTCTACCAGCAAATGGTCCCAAGAAAAAGGCAGGGGTAGCCATTTTTATAGCAGATAAAGCAGATTTCAGAATAAAAAAAGTGACAAATGATAAAGACGGACACTACCTAATGGTATGTGGTTCAACTCACCAAAAGGACTTAACAATTATCAACATATATTCACCAAATGAGGGAGCACCAAGATTCATAAGACAGCTACTAGCAGAACTGAAAACAAATATTGATGAAAACACATATGTCATAGGAGACTTTAACACTCCACTCTCACCAAAAGAAAGATCAGTAAAACAAAAGCTAAACAAGGACACAAAAGCTTTAAAGGAAGACCTAGGCCAAATGGACCAATTAGATACATAGTACAGGACACTGCACCCTCCAAAAAGGGAATACACCTTCTTTTTAAATGCACATGGATCCTTGTCTAAAATTGACCACGTATTAGGACACAGGGAAAACCTGAACAAATACACAAAAATCAAAATTGTACCAACTTTTTTCTCTGATCATAAAAGCATTAAACTAGAAATTAACAATGAAGAGAAAGCAAGAAGAATATCCAATACATGGAAACTGAACAATATACTACTAAACGAAGAACGGGTAATGGAAGAAATTAAAGAAGAAATTAAAACCTACTTCGAAACAAATGACAAAGAAGACACAACATTCAAAAATGTCTGGAAGTAGTTTCTGATGAGAAACCTATTCATATTTTAGGGATATCCCTTGTGTGTGATGTCACTTCTCTCTTTGGCGTTTTTAAGATTCCTTCCTAGTCTTTATCTTTAGAGAGCTTGATTATAACAGGTCTGAATATCAATCTCTGAGTTCCTATGATGTGGAGTCCACTGAGCTTCCTGGATATTTGCATACCATTTCCTATATCAGATTTGGGGAGTTTTCAGGCCATATTTTTCCAAGTATTCCATATGTCTCTCTCTATTCTCCTGGGACATACACAAAATGTATATTGGTTCGATTGATGATGTCTCACGTGTTCTCTAGGCTCTGCTTACTTTCCTTCAATCTTTTCTTTCTCTTCTCAGACTCAATAGTTTCCATTTTGAAATTTCCACTGGAAAGAAGGAAACAGTTTCCTGAGTATGAGTGCAAGACAGGTCCCATGCTGATGTCCTACATCTTCAGATTCCTTACTTTATAGTTGAAACTCAGAACAACCCTATGAATTAAATACATTTTATTCCCACTACAAATGAGTCATCAGAGATTCACAGAGTTTAAAGAATTTGATTAAGATCACTCAGCAGCAGGTGGGGGGGAAAGATGATTCCACAAACATAGGTCAAGTTAATGTCCAGGTTGATTGATAGCCAACCTCATGGAGTGAAGCAGATAGAGTTGATTTCAATGGCAAAATAAAAACAGTAATATCAACATGGTTAATAAACTTTTAAGTGCTATGAAGAGCATCCCAGAGGAACATATAAACAAAAGGAGAATTATGTAATGGCAGGATTCCATTGCAATGGTATTTCCAACATACTGCAAAGAAAGACCGTAATTAAATCTGAAGCCTATTTGCTGGAAACTAATAGTCAATGAATTCACAAAATTTTTTCCTGAATGAAAGTAAGATCCATGAAATGCACATGGTGGACAAGAGAAGTATTTAATACCTTATCCTCTTAGTTAACATTGATGTTTAGAACCAGTTATGAGCTAGTCCTCTAAATGCCAACAGCAAGAGGGGTTTAAGGAAAGCAAGAGATGAGAAAAGTCCTGATTAGTTGGCCAGAGACAGGAGGTAATTATTCATATAAAAAGAGGGACTCTTGCCGGGCATGGTGGTGTATGCCTGTAAGCGGCAGCCTAGGAAACCACGGCCAGGGCCAGGGATTGAGGTTCGAGTCCCGCCAGGGGCATGCAGCAAGACCTAGTTCCAAAAAAATATAGCTGGGCGTGGTGGTGTGCGCCTATAATCCTAGCTACCTGGGAAGCTGAGGCTGGGAATTGCTTGAGTCTGTGGTATTCCAGGCAACGTGAGCCTGTGGTTGCACAGGCAAAAAAAAAAAAAAAAAAAAAAAAAAAAAAAAAAAAAGGGACTCTCTTGCAGGCACTTTCTAGCATCATCTATTACCTAGAAAAAACTCTATAATCACAAAACTTACCTGAAAAAATCTGAAATCACAAAGGTTACCTAAAAAATTATATATAAATAATGCCAAAGACCAAAAGGAACTAAACTTGAAACAGTTATGGTGTAGTGTTTATGAGACCTCATGGGCCTCCTGGATCACTCAGTCTGAGGGTTTCCACTTTCACTGCTCACTTCCCAAGTGATAAGGACATAGTATCAGGTATCATATAGTTATTTTGTGTTAAAAAAAAAAGCCTACAAAACCTTGCAAGCTGAAGCTGAAGCAATAAAAACTGATTTTTTTAATATGTCTGCAGGGTCAAAGATGCTTCAAGTTGGATTTGGTCATGTAAATTTGCTTGACTCATCTGCACTGATCTTGGCTGATGTGACTCAGGTCTGCTTCATGTGTCTCCTCAGCCTCCCTGGGATCAGCAGGTAGATCAGGCCTGCCCTTGCAACAATGGAAGCAATATGAGAGGAAAAGGGATTATATATGTAAGAGCTCTTGATGTTCATCTCTGAATTAGCACACTATCACTTCTGCTTTATTCTACTGGTGAAAGTAAGTCAGAAAGTTGAGGTCAGGGTCAGAGTAGGAAGATACTACATATATGCCTGGCAACAGTGTGGAAAGAGTGAGAGAAAAGAATGAGGGGCAGTAATACAATCCCCCGCAGACCCCAATCGTAGCTAATCTGTCAAGGACTTCGCTCCTTGATTTGGCCAGAAACAGCTTCTTTGCGACAGTCACCATTTCCACTTCACATGCTATTTTTACAATAACTCGGAAAAACATTGAGAGCATCTTTATTTTATAGATGAAGCTATCAAGGCTTAAACAGATTAATGAATAATTTCCAAAGTTGCTTAAACTCATTCTCCCTCTCTGGAAATGGAACTCTGAGCACCAGTATCAGTTGCTAAAGGACTCTAACCATCTCAGACAAGACCCAGTGTCCTATCAGAGGTTCAGATCTTTACCACACAAACCTTGTGGTGATAGGGAGTGAATAGTTCCTGCTTATGCCACTGTATTTGCACAGTACGAAGAATTAGACTTTGAGGAGAAAAAAAATCACTATTTTGAATAGAAGTCACTGTTCTTGCCTGATATTGATAGATAATTTGGTGAGATGAACTTCCCACAAAGGCTCAAAATGGGGTTGGCAGCCTTTTTCCTTCTCTTTTTTGTTTTTCTTTTGGCAAACTGGTGATCTTGTTACATCAATAGCCACTCTTAAATCCCTACAACAAAACTGTGTTAGACATTGAGGACCTCTCTATGAAGATAGAGGTGAGGATGGGTACTGGCAGATGGGAGGGAGGCAAGGGGAAAATAATGACTAGCTTTCCAGAAGAGGTGCTACTTTGGCTTCTCTAGGGAAGAGTGGGCAACGATGTCCAGGATCTTCAACAGTGGAATCAGATGGGAGGGAGAAGTCCTGGCCATTTCCCACATCCTTCCCCACCCCTATTGTCTACACAGTACACCTTTGTCTATAATCTACCTCGTGCACCATCTTGTGAACACATCACAGGTTGAAGGAGTCAAAAATTTTTAGTTAGTTTTGATCCCAACACCTTCACCTGCCAACACCAGTCTAAGCATGAGAGGTACTGAGATGAGTCATGTATGGTTTTTTCCCTTAAAGAGCTTCCAGGATAGTACAGTTATCAGAAAAAATGGGTAAGACAAAGAGAAATGTATTAGGTTACAGATCTCATATCTAAGGCAACATGTGGTGGTAACCAATGCTCCCAAAAGTTGTGAGTTGAAGCAGGAAGGTGAAATGCAAGCGGGAGTTTGTCAGACAAAATGTGGAAAAGAGAGTTTCAGACAGAGAAAATACTAACCAAATCTCAACAATTAAGATCCTTAGATTCCAAAAGTGTGAGTAATGAAGTTAGATGGTGGGGTCAAATACTAGCTCTGGTGTTTATTCTTCAACAAAATGGTCTAATCCAGTACTCAGTGAGCCTTTGTCTCTTCACCTATGGAGGTAATTAATGAACACATGACAACAATGTACTATGAACCAAATGAAGCAGCACAGGTGAACACATTCTGTGGGTTGTTTGATGGGCTATCTGTGCAGACACTCACTACTTAAATCATCTTTGCTGACACTACTAGTCATCACTTTCATGCCAGAAACAGCTGGAGGCTAGAATTCAGAGATGGATAAAAAAGAGTCTGAGCTTCAAGCTGATTACAGTCTAATGGTAATCATTGGCCTCCTGCAGAGTGTAGTATGTGCCATGCTCTGTTCATAGTATTCTGCATGGTCACCACAACCTGAGAAGCAAGAGCAGTGACAACTGTCATTTTTCAGATGCAGCACAAACTAATAGATGCAAGACCCCACAGCAGATGGGTGGTGGTGTTCAGATGTGAATCTGGGTGAGGTAACTCCAGAGCACTCACTTTTCCCCACCACCCCTACAGAGAGATGGACAGTCACAAGACAACCATCGTATGATGTCCTGAGTGTCATAAGTTAATTGAGTGTGGGTGAGAAGAACTGTCAGCAAAGGTTTCTTTGAGGAAATGGTCCATGAACTGAGATCTGGCAAGAGGATAAGAAAAGGGGTGCCCAACAGGAGGATTATACAAAGACCCCATGGGTGGGAGCAGAACTCCTGTCCTTTGGTGTGGAAGGGACAAGGAGAGAATGAAAGAGAGCAGGATAGAGTAAAAAAGGTAGGAAAAGCCAGGTCCTGAATTGGCTTGAGTGTCATCCAGGAAATGGGGCTATCTTCTGAAGGCAACAGAAGTTGATATTGGAAGACTCGTTCTAATTACAGTGTGAAGAACTAATGGAAAAGGAGGTATGAGCAATTACTGAGGCTAGATAGGCCATGTGCAAGCCACCACAGCCATCTGACTGCCATTGCTGGTTTCTGAAAGTACCCTGTGTCAGTGGGGATAGGATGTATGAAAATAATTCAGATATAGTGAATGAAGATAGAGAAAGAGGAAGGGAAATCAAAGGAGACTACTGGTCCCAGGCTGAAAGATTGGGTGGGAGAGGGTTGCATACCTGAGAAGAGAACCTGAGAAATACCAACATTTAAGGAAAACATTGGATGCAGAGCTTTGGAGGAAACTAATAAGTAAAAGAGCTAGAGAAAATGAGATGGCATTTGCCCAGGGACCCAAGGGCACCTGAACAGTAAAGGACTTGGGTAAGATGCCAATAATTTACTTCATCTAGAGTTCGAGTACTAAAATCTAGGCTTAGATATCTTTTTTAAAAACAGTGTTTTTTTCCTTTTGTTTCAAAAAGTCCTTATGTACAGTCTTATTTTTTCCCAGTCTTCATTTTCCAAGATTTCACATTTCACTCCCCCATTTAGTACTGTTTAATTTATTTCAATATCTTTGTCTACTCACTACTGCTCTCTGCACACATAGACATAACAGGATGAAGGAGGAGGTTCTGCTGGGACTGTGTATTTGTATTTGTAATGTGCTGAGACTGATGAATGCACAGATAAACACACCAACTCCATCACCAATGATAATGGCAACAGTTTCAGTCCGTTTAATGAGCATCTATTATGTACACATAACAGGTGTTCTGTTATGTGTTTTATAAACATGGCCAATAAGCAGAGTGAAAATGTATTTCCTGTCTACAGAGGGAGAAACTAAGCTCTGGAGAAGCTGAGTGAGTAACTGAAGATCACACAGCAAATGATCTGTTGTAGTGGAATGTGTGTGTCCTACTCATCAAGGGGAGAGTCTCCAGGCAGCACTTTAAAATTTAATCAAAAATTAAATAATTTTTTAAAAATGTATTTAAGCCTTAACAACTTCTTTGCTATCCCTGCTCTGATTTGCGGGGAGAGGAGAAGCTATCTGGAGAAATGAGAGAGGGGGAGGAGGCAGAGCAAAGGAATCAGGGTCAAATGGACTAAGGTTAGGGATACTATTCCTGTTAGCTGTACCCTGAAAGTCAGGACCCTCAAATTACTGAAAAAGGAACAATCATTTGGCCCAGCAATCCCATTTCTGGGAATCTACTCAAAGGACACAAAAACACAAATGCAAAAGGAAACCTGTACACCCATGTTTATTGTAGCACTACTCACATAGTGAGGATATGAAAACCTAAATGCCCCCAAACAGATGAATGAATCAAAAAGCTGTGGTATATTTATGCAGTGGAGTATTAATCAGCAATCAACAATGATAAAATCATACCATTTACAGCAACCTGGATGGATTATGCTGGCTGAAATTAATGAGAAGGAAAAAGAAAAATACCAGATAGTCTCACTTAAATGTGGAATTTAGATTAATCAATCAAAAGGACAAGAAACAGTAAAAGCTAACAAGTTGTCTATAGAAATGAAAGATCCAGCTAAGGAGAGAGAAGGATGGGGTGAAATAAGGGAGGGAAGAACAGGATCTATCAAAAGAAACACAACACACTACTGCAAATATTCCAGCAGTTTTTCTTCAGGGACACAACTCACAACTCATTTTCACCATATTCACTTATTTTCAAATATTCACCAAGCCCCAGCAGGATGCCAAGCACTAGGCAATAGCAATCATGCCAGTATGTGAGTGAGAACAGAAGTCCTTCCTAAAAGTTTCTGCTGAGGACATACCTGCAAGATGAGAGTGGTGGTGGGGAGGGAGGCCCTCAGGCAGAGGGGCAGCAGAGGCCTCTCGTTCTCAGGCTGGGTGTTCACTTCTCTCACTACCTCTGTCTTGCAAACTCCAACTCCCCCACTTACCCTGAAGACTGAGGAAAACTTGCCTGGCCCGATGTCCTGGATGGTTGTGGAGCTTCCCTTATGGTTTCTCCCGCAACCTTTGCATGTGTCTGTGGATGCAAGTGTTAGCAAGCAGCCTTGCTGAGGCCCAATCTAGTCTGAGCTCTCTGCAGGAAGAAGAGGAGGGGGTGAGTGCTATCTCCTTTGCCTGCACATAGTAGGTCCTCAATAAACTCAGTGGGATAACTATAGCAGGTTGAGGAGATGGCTAAGGACACATCAGGACCCTCTGCTCCTGGTCATCACGGCTCAAATAACCACCACCACCACTCTGTAGCAAAAGGTTGGAGGCCCGGCTCCAATAAGTGAGCATATTCACTTATCAGATAACAAAGTCAGCTTCTGGTTGTGATTGGGGGATGATATACAGATTATTAAGTGGACAAGTAGAACTGTTTGTCCTACAGCAAGTCCCAGGTAGGACTTCAAGCTGTCTTCAAGGTGAAGTAAAGAGAAATCTAGAAGGGAAGAAACAAGCATACTTGGTCTCTGTTTTAGTCAACTGTGACCTAATGTTCTGTGACATAGCATTTTTCTGGTCTGTGGTTCATTTGAAGCTTACTTTTTTCAACCAGAACCCAGTTCCACTGCTAGGCAGAAAATATAGTGGAAGTAAAAGAATAATATTTAACAATATTAATATTGTCAATTATTATTAATAACATTAATAGTATTACTATTAATAATATTAATTAATATTAATAATAATATTTAACTTGTGGAGAACTTTAATTTTGGAACAGATAAAATGATCATATGGCTCGAAAAAAAAAATATTAAAAGATATACATTGAGAACCTTGCCCTCACTTATGCTTATTTCTGCCTCTGTTTCTGCTCCTTGCCCCATGAATCACTGGTTTCACTAGTTTGTTATCTGTCTTTCTAGTGTTTCTTAATGCAAAAACAGCAGGTGTGGAATTTTGATAAATGCATCTTCAGTATCTATAAGGATGAACATAAGATTTTTTTCTCCGTAGATCTATTCTGATTAACTATCTTTGCATCCTAAGAATAAGCTGCATTGGGTTGTAAAGTATTATTCTTTTACTAGGCTTCTGAATTCTGAGTGCTAATAATTTATTTAGGATTTATGCATCAATGTACATGTGTTAGATTCATTTATTTCTCTTTTTGGTGCAGTTTTCATTATTCATGTTATTCTTGTTGTATAAAAAGAATTTGGAAGTTGCTTTTCTTTGTCTATGCTCCAGAGGAGTTTAAACCAGTGTTAAATATTGTATAAGCTTTGGCTAAATTTGCCTGGGTAATTTCTAGCTGTGGTGCTTTTTAAAAATTAAATCTCTTCTAATTTTCCCTAACTTTTTCTATAACAATTAGTCTATTTAGAGATTTGGTCTTAGTAAATAATATTCTAGAAAAAAAAATATATATATTTATTTATTTTTATTTAATATATATATTTTTATATTCTAGAAAATATAAATATATTTCTTTCAGATTTCCAAATTTAGAAACACAGTTTTGCAAAATTGCTTGTTAAATTTAGAAACACAGTTTTGCAAAATTGTTTTTAAATGCTTTCCCCCATCCAAGTACTGACAGGCCCAATCCTGCTTAGCTTCCAATAAAGGATGTGATTGGGTGCATTCAGGATGGTATAACCATAGATTTTTAAATGCTTTCTGTATTATTTTCTTCTCGTCATTGACACTACTTTACATTTCTTCTTTCTTCCTAGGTTTCTGAAAATTTTTATTGTTTTTGCCCCCAATATTCAGTTATTCACTGATATACTTTGTTTTCCTGTTACCTCACTCATTAAATCCTTTTATTTTTAAATTTTATTCCTTCTGCTTTCATGTGATTCATTTTGCTCTTCTCTCTTTTCTACCTTTTTGTGTTGATTGCTAATTCATCTGTTTCACTCTTTTCATATTAGAGAGTATTCATTTCCTGTGAACACTGCTTTAGTTCCATCCTCTATATTCAGGCTCTAACATGTAGTGTTTTCATAGTCATTGCTTGATTAAAATTCCATCATTTGTATTTTTACTTTTTCTTTAAAAAGTAAAAGTAGTTTTAACAAAGTTGTTTAAATGACAACCTTTGTAAAATATTGATTTTAGAATAAACTTTTATTTTACCTCATTGGGAACAGGATATAATATCTACATTATTTCTACTTTTTGAAATAGATTATGATTTCCTTTGCAGTGGTATGGTCAATCAGTGTGGCTTTTGAAGCAGAAATAAATTCCTAGCCTTCAGGACACATATAGATTATAACACCCTTATGATTGTATTGCTTAGATCTTTTGTAATCATATTCATTTTGGGTCCAACTGATTTGAGAGAAGGTGCTATTTCTGAGTTGTGGAAAGACTGGAGAGGAGACAATTCTGAAGGTAAATGTGGGCTCATAAGATCATAAGTTCTGTTGAGATGTTGGCTGGATTTCTTTCCAATCAATTTATAACCTCCCCTTTTTATGAATTAGTAATAACAAGGTGAATGATAAAATCACTTGTCCAAATTCAAACTGCTAGTGAATGTCAGAATCAGCATCATCACTTTACTCTGATGCCTCTTTTATAGACCAGCATATCCTGTTGCTATATTTTATAAGTAAGGAAGCACAGATGGTGTTGTTGTTTCAGCCAACACACTACTAAGAGCAAGCTATCAAAAGCACATTCATTTTTGAACCGTCACCCAAAGCCTTTCTACTATACAACACTGCCCCTCAATATATATAGAAACAGTATTGTGTAGTAGAAAAAGTTTATAATTTGCTGGATGATATGAGTTAATCATTTAATAGCAACTCCCAGCTACGTCACTTAACAGAATTTCAAGGCTAACACCGTAGCAGATGCAAAGATGTTTTAATCTAATGCTACCTAAATCACACAAGCTTTTCAGTTCCTGAACAAATCACTCTGTTATGAAAAATTTGCTATGGTTAGAATGCACAAGATAACAAGAAATTATAATTCTACAAGAGATAATTAAAAACCTCCTAGGTGGGATAACATTTTTAATAAGCAGCTTCTTTCTGTAATCTCCAATTTCCTTGCACATCACCTTTGGATGGTAGGTATCAGACTTGGAAACATACACTTTTCCAGGATAAGTAAGAATGAAAGATAGCCATTGAAAAAGAATACTAATCAACCTTCAGGGGAGAGGACAATCATTAAAAAAACAACACATAAAGGGGTGAATTTCTTATATTTTTCTCCAAGTCAGCTCTCAGAACCTTTCTCTGTTGCCAAAAGTGATCTAACATCTCCCACCATAACTTAGTTCCAGATAACAGATTTTTTTTACTTCTTTCTGTGTTTTTTTTCAGTAATTATGAAAAGAGAAAGAAGTTTTTGATATCTGGGGGGAGATCAACCCAGTTTGTCAACTTTACTAAACAAGGACATAATGGCCAGATAAAAGAATTTCATTCTAAAATTGTAAAGTCATCCTATTCCGGTGAAGAAAAGTGATTTGCCAAAACTCCAAGTTGTTTAGCTGGCTGGGGCAGGGATTTAAGCCCTGAGACTAGAGGTGGTTCTCCCCTACAACTCCACACATACACAGGCTTTCAAAACATCTGGAAACCTGCTTCTGTTGCTGGGTTGGTGATGTTCCACTTGGATTCATTCATGATGAGCCAGCAAGATAGGATCAACAACAAGTCCTAGAAACCTGTCCTCTGATTGCAAAATCTCAGTGAGTTATAAGAACAAAAATGGTGATCTTTCAAATATGACATCATAAAAATATTTGTGTGAAGGGAGTCCCAAACCTGCCTACTCTGAGTTCAGCAGCAGAAAACTGAATAAACTGTGTTCCTGTCATCTTGAAGAGAAAACTGACCTCTCAAGACTTTAATATTTGGTAACTGCCAAACAAAGATGAATGAGAAAGTTAAGAAATTGGGATGAATTTCTTGGAGAAGTGCTAGACACTCCCAGTTTTCCCATGTCTTATGTAAAAATTTAGAGGATTTTATTGACTTTTAGATGTTCGAGAGTAAAAGCATTCACATGTAAAAGTTTGACATGATATGAGTTTTGTTCACATTTTATTTTAGACGTAAGTTCTTTAATTTAGGGATCAGACATAATGAAAACTCAGACATTGCTCATTTTCACAGGATTTTCACATGGTTGCATTCATAAAATTGGCACATGCCATCAAAAACTAAATCAGTTAGATAAAGTACATGCCAATTTAAATGTCAAAGTATACCCTCCCTCATACATATTCTTCAGTGTCTATTGTGAGCCTACTGAAATATTAATTACAGATTGTCAGAAAATATTGTGAATAGGAAGTAGTGCTATTCAAGGTGTGCATTTCAAAATTACCTTGGATGCACAGGTGCAAGCCAAGCCCCACTCCACATCAGAGACATCACGACACTCTATATTAGGGCTAAATTACTGATGAAGTAGACCTCAGCCACCACCAGCAGTTTAGTAATAACACACCCTTTGCAATGCTGACTGATTCCCAAGGAGAAAGGAGGAATTAAAATATTTTCAGGTCTTCAGTACATTCATAATTTGTTTCTAGTCTGAGACTCAGAAAAACCACTAGAGAAAAATACAAAATACATATTTCTTCTTCATATAAGAAATTTGTCTTAAAGTCTGTAGAGAGTTGCATGTTATAAAGAAGAGTCTATCTCTTTTCATGATTGGATTATTTGGAGATGATTCAGATTTTAATTTGGGCCCTTTTTCCCCAGAGGGTGAAGAAAGGTGGCTCAGTATCATTAGATACATTGGGGAAAAAAAAGACCTAGGGCACCATCACAATCAATCAAACCACATTAGTTTGCTTCTTGTGATTATGAACATTTAAAAAGGGCTTTCATCATATATAGCAGTTTACATTTCAGCATTTTCCATTTGATATACAATTAAAATTAATTTATGACAAGTGCTCATCACATAAATTATATGTAGGCTGATCTGACTTCTGTAGCTTTACTGGAGCAGTGATCTCTTCTGTGGATCATGATTCTGGATTCCATTTCCTGAATAAAACACCAATTCTTCTCAGCCATGTTTATGGCATGCTGCCATATATGTTCGTCTATCTCGGGGAAACCCAGAAATAGATGTGCTGTGCCACGTATGGCTGCCCAGTCTGAGACAGGAATCCTCCAAAGGCATCATTACTATCTTGACTGAAGCAAACTGCACAGCCCCATAATTACAATAATGGTTTCTGGTCAGTTGGTAAGCCCATACATAGTAAGGGCTGATCGAGGCATAGCCTAATTCCTGAAGCTGAATGCCAACAGTAGTTGATTCTTTCTAGAGAGAATCACATTTCGTTATGCCTTACAGAGTTCCACAATTTTCTGATGTTCTCTGAGTTAATTCAAGACCTCTGTGATAGCTGGAGAACTTCCTTCACACCTTCAGAAGTGAACAGCTTGATTCTGCTTGTCATACTTCACGTTCCAAGTTCCCATCAAAGTATAAGCCTAATGCTTATCTTCATGGATCTTTGGCAACACCTCTTTTCAATTCAAGCAAAAGACTTAAAATGGCTTAGTTTGAATCCAGCTCAGATTTCAGGGAATTGTTTTAAAGGTGTCTCCAGGTCTAGTGACCTCAATGTTCTTATTTGCAAAAGAGCCTATGTAAGAGAAAGGAAGGCTGATTCATGCTTAATCACACAGATTATCAGCAGCCCTCTCTGTTACATTAAATGAGAAAGTAGGCTTGGGCACGGTCTCACTTAGTTCAAATTAAGTCAAATGAAAACGCATCTAGTAAAAGTGGGAAAAAGTTGAAAAAAGTTGAGCACTTTTGTTTTTTTCTGAGTGCAAGTATTTTCTGAGATACAGAGAAGACGAGAAACTTAGGAATCATAGGAACCTTCAAGATCATTTAAATCAAGCCAAGCACCTAACTGTTCCAAATCATCTTTAAACGATTTGCTCTGTGGGCAGGTGTCTAAAGTTATCTAAAGCAAAACTAAAGTTATCTATAGGGAATCTACAACTGACACATTACCAGAAGTCTAGCCTTAATCAGTAAAAGGAACAGACTTAGCTGTAGTCATTTTGTGATAAAGATCACTTAAGTTAAATCCTTTCTTCATGGTTTCATGAATGGAAAGACATCCCATAGTTTTCTCTTCTCCATTTCTTTGCTGTCCACTCGGTTCTCCTAGAAATTACTTCCTTTCTCTTGTTTTTGCAGCTTATACTTCTTTATGACTTTTGGCACTGATAGAGGACACTTTTTTTTTTTTTTAATTTGTCTTCCTATGTGTTATCATATCCCATCTTCTCTTTACAGAACCAGACAGGGCATTGGCAGTAAACGCCTAACCTGACTATAGTCAATAAAATCTGATGAGAATTTTGTTGAGGCTTCCGAGAGATGGAAGGTGATTGGGAAAGGATCTATGACCCTGAAGTTGCCAAGGTCATTGGCCTTTGCAAAGCCCAATTAAATGACCACACAACGGATAGAGCAACGGGATGGAGCAAAACTAAGTGGTGACAGAGTTTTTGATATTTGAATCCAAGAAGTAGGAGAACTTAGTTCTTTTCAGTTTCATAAATCAACAGTGTTCTTGCTTAAGTCATTTTGAATCAGGTATTCTGTCATGAATAACCTCAAAATTTCCAAATGATGTAGTCCTCAGTCCTGGATTCCTACTGAGCCAATCCTGTGATCTCAGGCTTTAGCTTCCTGAGTGGCCTAGTTAATAAGGGTGTGCTTGAGGGAGGAGTAAAGTTTAATGTGGATAGAGTTAAAGGTGAGGCAGAGAAGAGGAAATAATTAATCTTTTGCTTTTGTATTCATTAATTAGAGTCCTTGATCTGACAATTAGACGAGTCATATTTTTCTGTCTTGTCTTCATTAAGGTCATGAATGTCAAAATAAGGGATGATATGCAGATTGCCCTTCCAACTTACTAAATAATGCGTTTGATGTTTTCTAATAGAGATGTCTAATTGAAATTTAGAAAATTATGGGTCCACTTCATTGTTATTCTCTTAAATACATGCCAACATATTTAATTTCTTTCAATGTGCCAACTTTAATTTTAAAACCAAAGATAATAAACTTAGCAATTCCGATTTAAGTTATAAATGGAGATGTTTTGGTAAGAAGTTCCTGATAGCCTATTTCTCCATGTAAGGTCATTTAATCCAATTCTTCGATTTTTAAAATGTCTCCTAATGACACAAAAATCCCACCAAACCTCTTCTTTCAAGACCTCTTTTATCTTTTTCATCACAAAATAATAGGTCTAGAATTCAGACACCATCTTTTCACCAGTAATTGCACCAGTGAAGTTGATCATTGCTTTGATGAAAATATGAATTTGTTTTGTAAGGGCAAGGGCTCTCACGTACATGTTTATGTACACATCCAATGTTCACAGGATGTCAGGTTTCAACTGCATATTTTCTTTTAACATCAGAAGCAGTGCGGATGTGACTTGGAATAAGGGTTTGGGCTCCACTTATTGTTTTGTGTATTGTGTGAACATGGCAGGTTACAGATGATGTGTCAGCCTGTTTATTTACACATGAAGGACTAACCGTGTACCTTTAGAGATAACAGTTTAACCTTATAGCTTTAACGGAGAAATTAAGTAAGACGGTATATATAAAAAAAATAATGTCTTATCAAAGTGATTCCTTTAGGAAACAAATAATTACTCTACATAATAGGAAATCTAGAATTTATGACTATCCATTTCCTATCATTTGTCAGTAGTACCATAAATCTTGTTTATCTATAAAATTAAAACTAGTTTTTTCATGATTTTTTCATGAATGTTAGTGTCCTTTAAATTTACTAAGTATCTGATTCTGCTACTAATGGGTTACATGGCCAAGGACAACACCTTAACCAATGTGAGTTTTGCTTCTGCTTTTGCAAAATGAAAGATAAGTTCATCCTAGATGAATTTTAGGCCCCCTTTTAGTTCTGCCATTCTCTCTGTGAGTCTTATAATTTACCAAAGTGGTTATGGTCTATGTATGAGTCATCATGGGATAATTGCATCTTGATTTTAAATGACCCATATTCTTCTCAGAAGGAAAATGACTGTCATCTAAAACTAGTCTCACAAATTCCAGCTTTAGGATAAAAGGAAAGTAAGAGAGTAAGTGATGATAGGATAATTCATATAGTCAGATTCTATAATTTTGGAAATCTCTAAAAATAATTCCTCAAAAATTTAGGATTAATTTTGTGGCACCGGTTTAGTTTGTGACACAGGTTTAGTGCAGGAATGTGCTGAGGGCATGAGGGATACTTAGCCATTGAAAAATCTACTGCTCCATGCCTAAAGCTCCAAATCCATGTGGCCTTAATTATTGGAAATTGTAATGACCCTGATACTTCCATTTTTCTGAAACTGCAAATAGAATTATCTGATTACCATTGCTTTGATAGTTATTTTGAAACCAACTCACATGCCTTAACCTCTTCACATACAAGTAATGCCCACATCTATGCAATTCTACAGATTGCTTGCACAGCTTTCACTCTGCTGATTTTTTTCCCTTAACTTCCCCTCCATTACCTTATAAATGGTGACCATTCAAGAAATTATGCCATTAGAAGGAGGTTACCTATACATGTGTCTATAAGGCATTGAAGGAAAAATTCAAAAATAATGGTTTCATACAAAAGTGGGAAACAGACACAAAATAAATTTCCAGTAGACACAGTGAGAGAAGAATGTGCTGCATGTGAAGAGCTCAGATTCTCCTGACAGTTGGCAGGGATGCGTGCTGCTAGTTGGCCAGTGCTCAGGGCCTTGCTCCATTGCAAATACAAAAACAGTAAAAATGCTTATTAACTTAAAGAGATCTACAATTAGGTACAACATTCTAAAAGGCAGAAGATCCAGGAACTAAGGGGTCTTAATTGATACTACTTCATTGTTTCAAAGTTCATCCCTTCAACAGCAAATCATTAAGACCTCAACCTTGCCCACGTGTGTTGTCTCCACACACATATTTGCGCAGATTTAGATCTAAAGTTTCACATATGTGCCCATTTGAAATTTAGAGCTTAAAAAAGCAAAGGTTTCAACCCTTAGATTCAGATGCCTTGGGCAAGCAAGAAAAATAACTGTCAAGACCCAAGTCTCACTGTTAAGGCTAGACTTGAGAAATGCCCTCCAAACGCCTTCAAGTCAACATTAGCTATGACAGAAGCAAGACTATTATTTAACAGTAGCAGCAAATGTCAAAAACTGTGCCTGGCATTTGACAAGACGCTATTGAAAGAGAACCACTTTTTCAGCACTGTGTAACCGTGGGGGAGAACTCGACAATTAATATACTGAGGTCTGGGAATAGGATTTCTAGGATGCTTAGTGGTTTCCTGCTGATACACATGAAAGCAGGCAAGTGGAGAACATGGGCAAAATAATTCAAAATGATAAGGCCTGGAGAAAAGGACTGTTACATAAGAAGCCAGGTTTCTTATGGCTAATTAAAATGTAGCTCCACCTTTGGGAAACTAGGCTTTCAGTGGTGACAGTATAAGGTACGAGGAAAGAGCCACCAACCCTAGGCAAAAATTCAAGATGCTGATAACACCTATTCCTATCTTCACCTCCTCCCTCCAACATCCCCAAGCCATTGTGATGCCTTACCTGAGCTTCTCTCACAGGATGAAACTTCCAGCTCTGCTCTCCAGTAAACACTTAATATCATATAACAACTAGCCAGTATGCCCAGCTTCCTTAGTCACTACCCATAATTTTTCTTTAGGGGCATAAATGGTTCCTACATCTACCTTGATGAGTGAAGCTGCAGCACGGTGGTCAGTGAGCATAATGTGCTCTATGTTTTGTGCACTATGCTTCATTTTAACAGAAACATTAGGGACGTCTCCTGAGGCAAAGGAAATGAAAATACCTGGGTTCAGTACCCATGCATGAAGTGAATAAACAGAAAAAGAAAGGAACTAATATTTAGACGCCTGTTTTCATGTCATTGCATTTAATGTTAACAGTTCTCAAAGGAAGGTGGTAATCATCTCCATTTTATTGATGAGAAAACAAGTGTAGAAGCCTATAGGACTCACTCAGGATCCCAGTTTGTAACTCATTCAGTGGTCACACATGTAGTTGCCTGATTCCCAAGGCTGAGTCTGTCAAACTCGAGGACCCCACCTATGTTTTCAATAAGTCTGATCATAATGTTCAGTGATTAGTAACAGGAATGTTACAACCCACGGAAGATGGAGCAGTTTCAACTCACAGTTCTCCTAAAAGTGACTCCTGTAGAAACAGAAGCCTGCCCTGCTTTGTAGGGTTTATAGGAGCCATTTAAGTGCTCAAAGAGAAGTCAAACCCCATGTCTGAAGCACTGCCTCCCACCTCTTTCAGGCTGGACCTTCGCCTTCTTTTGAGTACATTCAGTTGTCCATTTAATTTTCCTGTCCATCCCATCAAAGCCTACCATCACCTATGCCTCCACCCTCCAGAGGTTTTACCTGACCACTATATTAACATCCTTTCCTTACTATTACAGAACCTATTGCTCCACAACTCATATGCCCTGACCTCATAAGGCTGGGACTTACTTATGTATTACCAGGAACATCAAAAACTATGCCACCCAATGTAGTAATTCACAGACTTCTCTCAGATTTTAAAGGTCAGAAGTTAAAACCTGCTTTTAAAAAAATGGTCTATTTGTCAGATCTTCTCAGGGGCCTGTGCCTATGGGGGCTACAGTGGAATATCTGTTACTAGAGAAGCTTAGAGACCTATATCTAGTTATTCACCAAGGGTTGAAGTCATTGAGTTTTTTAAGAATGCACATGTTAACATCCTAGAGACCCCAGGTTCCAGGGTGAAGTGATATATTAAATATAATGTATGTGTTTACTCAAGGTTGTATTGTATCAGCAATGCTCATCATGCCAAGTTAACTACTATAAATAATGGTTGAGAAATCTGCTGGAAATGCCAGTGTGGAAGGACCTGCAGTCACAGCAGTGTGGCCAACAGTCATTGGAGCTAAGTCAGACCATAGTCTGAGATCCTGTTCACCATTCAGAGAAACATGGACATTGGCAGCTGTAAGCCAGTCAGTATCTGATAGGGATGTTTAAAATTTGTCGGCAGCACAAAGGTAGTGTTTCTCACTTCTTTTAGATAGGAAAAAACAAGTAAACCCCTTTATTCTTTCCTACCACTCTAGGTTTTGAAAAAAAAAGTGTATTCATGTACTTTAAAAACAATTTTATTACCCCCAAATATAGTTTCTTGTAATCATGTGTTCACTATGAATCATTTTAGGAAGGAAAATATTAGTGGGAAGTGTTAAAAATGCTGTGTCAACTAAGGTAGACATTACCATGACCTTGTATATTTGGTTCTCCTGTTCTTCAGAGGAGGAATTACACATCCCAGCCCACTATGACTTAGCTGGGGCCTAATTATGATGTATATCCTATTCAATATTTCAGGATCACTATTTTTTTTTCTGGAATTTGCATCTAGATACTGGAAAGATTTGCTACAGACTTACTTCCTCTTTGACAGGCAAGATATTGACATACACTAAGTCTGAGACACAGAAAATCTCACAAAGATTTTTCCTACAAACATCGTGAAGCATCATCTTCATCTCTTCAGTATGCAGGTCAAGTGTGTAGAGACTATGCACAGCAGCTGTTGGACCCAGATCATCCTAAGTTGATGGGATAGCATTTTATCTCATTTAATGCCCTGCTGGAAAATCTCAAGATTTTGTAAAAAAGGAAAGAACCGTTTCAAAACAGAACTGTTACTGTCATACTTTGGTTAAGCAGACATTCCCAGATGATCTTTGACTGACATGTGATGACTATAAAGGGAGTAAGAATGAGTCTCATTTAATGGCAGAAATTCCCAGGAAATGCTTATTAGAAAACTTTTCTTCTGAAACAGATTTAGCACTTAGGCTCTCTCTTTTGTGTGTGTGTGTCTATTCAGTTACTCATCACAATGAATCGGTCCATGATCACATTCTGTGTAAATTTCTCTAACTAGTTCTAAAACAGACAAATGTTGCAAATATAACAAACTCATGGAAATGGAACAGAATGAATTTGCTTTCAGAACAGTAATTTAAAAAAGAATTATTTTTAAATGCTTGTATGTTTAAGTGTTGTTTTAAAAGCTCATCTTTGGGAGAGCTGCAGAATGACTAGTAGTTATAAATCCTGTCATGAGAAAACAGTATAGAAACACAGCTGGTATAGCATACAATTTTGATTTGGAATCAAAGATGTCCCTTATTCATGAAATTGCTCTCAGAGTGTACAAGCAGGGAAACTATGAAAGGGAAAAATTGTCCATATATGGCAGTTTTGACACAAGGTTCATCAATAGCTCCGTCTCTCCCAGGCACATCATTATCTGATCTGCCAAATCTAATGCTTAACAACATTGTCTTCAGAACAGTTGACAAATCCTGGAAAAATCTGTCTTGTAAATCACAAAGAAAGATGATAGGCTTCACAGATTTCATCAGTGATAAAAAAGAAGGGAGGGATGAAGGAACAGATATACCAGTATATTTACACTTGCTGGCATAATGAATGAACTCAAAGTACTTTCCGAGGGGTGAAAATATCCATACCCCAATTTTTACTGAGACCAAGTAAGAAATAGTTGATTTTATTTATCTTGGTTCCTAACTAAACTTTGGTTTTGAAATATAAAGACAAAGGATCAGGCAGACAGAAAAGACTTTTGTAGTATAGAAAAAAATGGTGGGAAGTTTGAATCAGGGTGGAAGACTAGTCAAGTTTTAGTTTCTCCCTCTTATCATTATTCCATAGAAATAACCAAAAAATAAAGAATTTTTATTTTTTTTAAATAAACATTTTTAAAATAAAAAGAATTCACATCTATACTGTCAAATATATGGAAAAGGACTCCCTAATCCTTGTGTCATGGACCAGATACAAGGATACCCCAAGAGAGCAGACAGACTAAGAAAAAAAAACAGCTCAAAACAGTGAAGGATCAGTGGAAACACTCAACCAGCCAGACCCTCCAAACTTCCACTCATTCACTTTGGAGACAACAGAGTACTATCCCTCTGATGCAAGTAGTAAATGTGAGTACACAAATCAAAGGCAAGGCGTGAACCCAGACAAACTAGGAAGTATGTACCTACATCCAGAGACAGGCTGGTGTGGGCTCTCCCTGCCCTTTTCTGCTATGGCTCTTAGAAGAGTTTAGCACTTTAGAAGAGTAATTAATATCCTCAGAAAATACAAGAATGACAACACTCACCTTCAAATCAAGACCTTAGAAATTAAAATTGAGATCGCTAATTTAAAAAATTCAACAGACAGGCTGAATGCTAAATGGATACAGGTTAAAAACTCACTGATTCAGATGACTGATTTAAGTCATTCTTCCAGAATGTTGCATTATAGAGAAAAGCTAAGGGATATTCAGAAAACAGAAACAAGAGATTTTAGAAGGATAGAGAAGGTAAATAAAGGGATCATAACAGCAAAGAGACAGATATCTCTGACTGAATGGGACCAGTAGAAAAATATTCATATCCTGTGGTCAAGTTTCAGAATATCTAGGACAAGAAGAAAAAAAAAAAAAAAACTGGGGAAAAAATTTAAAAGGTGGGGGGGTGGGGATGAGAAATAACAATTCAATTAAAATTCCAGCAGAATAAAGGCATCTGGATATGTATTTCATTCAAATAGTCATGAAGGCCCTATGACCCTTGCTTTTCCCACACGACCCAGAGACTACTTCAGATACCTTGAATAGTGATGTTCATCTCTACCACCTCAGTGAACAGTGCAAACACAGTTGATGTAAACCCCAAGATTTAGAAATACTGCACTAAATTCTTAAGACTAAAACTCATCACTATTCCCATTTAGACAGGGTTTTTGTCTCTCCCAGTTATCTCATGCTGTCAGGTCAGCATTTCTTATTGAACTTCTTTCCCCAGTTTGCTTAGATCCCAGGCTAAATCTCTTTATCTTTCATTAGGACCCCTCATTAATTTTTCACTTTGTCTTGTTCTTTATCTATGAATGAATCCCCAGAGAATCAATCTACTCCATCATAATTGGTCTAACCTCCTGGAAATTCTTTTTTTCACCTCTAGTAAGTTCCAGTGTCCATTCTTCATAGATGTTACCTAAATCTATACCATTCTTTCAAAGTGCTATAGTTTCCCCCCAATTCCCGTTCACATACAGTAAGTGACTTGGTATATGATCAGGTTTTTCTCAAATATATTTTATAATATATTTAATATACTAATATATTTTCTAATATATCTCAAATATATTTTACAATATATCTGTATATTAATATTCAATGAAGTATCTTAAATGTTATGATAGGTTGGAAAAAACATTCTCCAACATAAAACAACCAAACACATCTTCTTTGTCTCTAAGGGTAACTATCCCTTCCAAATGTACTTTATAATACTACCAGCTACCCTCTGTGTCTGAAACACCCTCCCTTCCTTGGCTTCATTCAAATTACTATTCTGTTTTTCCTTCTATTTCAGACCACACCCTCTGCCCCTCCTTCACCAGCTTCTCTGGCAAATACAAGTATACTGCAGATCTCTTCTTGTATCATCATAACATGCTCCCTAGATGATCTCACCCACTCCTACAGTTTCATTTATTACTGCCATATTCTGATTTCTTCATTACATTTAATAACCCAGACTCAAATACCCAACTGCTTTGATTCATCTTTACCAATTATCTCCTCAACCTCAACAAATCAAACTAATAACTACCTATTCGCCTACTTCTCTGTATTCTTCTTTTGGTTTATGAAACACCATTCACCTAATTTCTCAAGAAAGAAAAATTAGTCACAGCTGACGTCTGCCTTAATATTCATGCTCAAGTCACCAAGTTGAGATAATGTAATACAAAATGTATCTTAATGTGTCCTCTTGCTCTTCATTTTCAAAGTTACCAGCCATCTCATTTCTCACCAGAACTCACTATCTTATTTTTCATATGAATTCCCAACAATAAGCCACAACTTGGGTTGCACATATCAAAATCACCTAAGAAACTTATGAAAATTCTAATTCTTAGGGCCCACCCCAGACCAATTATAGGAGAGTCTCTGGAGGTGGGATCCAGGCATTAGCATATTTCTACAAGAGCCTGTGTAATTCTGATATGTAGACAGACTTAAGAATTTTCCAAAATTAAAGAATCCACAGAAGAGAAAGTGTATACTGAATACCAAACAAGAAAAATAAAAACATATCCACAATTAAACCAAAGTGAAACTGAGTAACTGATAATAAAGAAAAAAGCATGTAACAGCTCCCAGAGGGCAAAGACTACTTGCCTACAAAGGGAAAGACAATTACACTAATAGTAGACTTATCATCTGCAACATTCCATGACAGAAGGCAATGAGTTATAAATTTTCAACAAGATGGGGGAGGAGAAACTAGAGAGACTATAAACCTAGAATTCTATGGACTGCTAAACTGCTCTTCCAGAATAAAATACACTTTCAGACACACAAACTTAAGACTCTACAATTCATAGACCATCAACTGGAAGAATTACCTTCCAAAGAAAATACTTCATTATGGAGGTAAGTGAGCCATAAGGATTACAAAGATACTTAATGATATTGACCTAGTCTGGATTTCACCTAGAACATGAGTTGTGTGAAATACATATACTGCTGAGAAGTTCCAATGATCTTAATGAAGGTAAAACAATTTAGTGCAAACAAATTTTATAATGAAAGTATTAGTAGTTTCTGGCTAGTTGATTTTAATTGTTTTCTATGCTTTTGCTCAATAGTTATATTTCTACAACTTTAAATACAAAAACCTGAACAGTACTGCCAATGCAGTAATATTAAAAGATGTTTACTTAGATGATCTGAAAATGACTTTATAACTCTAAAACTATCACTCAATTCCCGTAATACTAAACTTAGTTTCTTTTTATATTTCTTGGTAAATTCAAGCATGTGTCAATTTTATTAAATTAATCCTTAGTAGTATATCTAAGATTTACCACAGGAAAGAAAAAAAGACTCTTAACCAGGGTGATAATTATGTATTTAATACAGCTTGCTTTTAACAGCAATTTTCAAAGTAAACACATTATGGGCCTTATAACTTATTAAAGATTTATAGTGCTTACAAAGTTGATTCTAAAAATATACTTTATTTTCTCTAGATGAATAACATTATCTGGAAGATAGAACAATAAATTATAGTAGTACATTATCTGACCACTATAGTTAAGATTGTATACATATATTCAATATGAAATCCTCTTCGGATTTTCACACTTCCAGTCTTAAAATATAGAAGCAAATTAAATTTTGGCATACAAGATCTCAGTCTAACAGCAATGGTTTTAAAACCAAAAACAGTTAATTGACATTTCAAGAGAGCATGGGCACACGCACATACATATATACATATTCATGCTCTCTTGTTCAATCTCACACACACACATTCTCTCTCTCTCTTTCTCTCTCTCTCTTTCTCTCTCTCTGTCTAGAGCATGCAGAGTATACAGCTTTCACCCTTGTGAATTGAATAATTGCCACCAATTTCAATAATAAAATTGGGGAAAAGTTAAAAAGTTTATGTTGAAAACATGCTCAAATGGCTCTAGTTGTTGGGAAGATATGCATAAAACCATTATCAAGATCTTTAACATCTATAATGTGCCATTTTGATCCATTTTTAAACAGATTGGAACAATTCACTAGTAAGAAATTATGTACCCACCCATTCCCTGGATGGCATTCCAGTTGTTATTCTATGATTCAGCCCTTGAATGTGGTTTGCTTTAATAGAAGAGGACCCAACAGAATTAGAAATTTCATTTTGATTTCTCTGGGTTTATGTGTCCCATGTAAAAACAGTGGGTTAATGTATGTAATGACAGTTAATGCCTCACCACTTTATCACACTATAGGTCATTTTATATTTCTAAAACAGCTATCCTAATTGAATTCCACAATGGTTCTTACTTTTACATAAACATACTCTTCTACACTTAGCCTCTAAAAAACTTAATGTTGATAACCTCTCCTGTTTATCACCTTTATATGCAGTAAAATCTGTCAAAGAAAGGATTATTCTTTGGACTCCAGTAATGAACAAGTTTGAAAACATCCTATGGAAGTTCATTTTCATCCCATATTAAAACATCCAAAACTCTGAGACATTAAAATAGAAACTAAACACACATCAGGTACCTATAACTCATACTGCTGTGATTAGAAAAATAAAAAGGCACAACAGTAAGTGAAAGAGAATATATCAGCTTTCTATTTTTTTTTTTTTTTTTTTTTTTGGTTTCCTCTTACTTCACTAAGTTTATTCTTATATTTTGCATGACAATAAAAGAATATTTTGGCACATCAACATTGTGATACAATGTATGTATGTTTAAAAAAAATCAATTAAAAATTTCATCTATTAATCAACATGTTTTTTAATGTAGTGCATATATAATTTACAGTTATTTACGTCAAATACATAGTTTGTTATTGATTTACAGATGAAGCAATCACAGATTGCAGTAATGTGTGTGTGCATGAGTGCGTGCATGTATGTGCATGTGTGTGTTTATGTGTGTACACCCATCAAGGGAAAAATGCATTCTGGCAATTTTACAGTCCCAATACTCTTTTCATCTTGCTTTTCTGTACAAAAGATGAATTTTTGCCTTCTTCATTCCTGATGAGATTTTTCTGCAGTAACTTTACATTCATACTGTAAAAATTAAAAGGTTAAAATGGTTAACAGAGTTTGAATGCATACTTATTTTGAATAGAAATGTCTATTTAAACTGAAAAGCTCTAAAAATTAAAATTTTATTTATGCATGCCTACTTTATTTCTCAAAGAATTGGAGCATTATACTACTATTGGCATTAAATAACAATTGTGATCACTGAGGAAAAGAAAATTACAACCAAATGATAACAATATATGACTCAGGTCAATCCTAGAACATGAACAGAAGCAAAGTAGGTTTCTGCGTGCTAAATAAGGCTAGTCAGCAAAGGGAAGGCCATAAATTTAAGGAGATACATAATGAATTCAGATAATATCTTTTCAAATCACTTTATAATTTAAAGAGGAAAAATCTATCTATTAGCAAGTGCTTTTGATCAAAACAAAATGCTATTAGTAAAGTTATAAAATATATATCTACAGTTTAAAATAAAGAAAACCAGCAGGCTTTGGATAATTGGTTGTTAAATTTTCAAGGAGGCCACAGCTTTTACCACCCAATCCTCCAACCTACTGAAAATGGCAAAAGTGACAATACTTATTCATGAAACTACTGTGGCTTCTAAATGGAATACCCTAATCCATGCTCTCTGTGCCTAAGGTTAGACTTCAGAAGAAAAATGATGCTACATCTTGATTTGTCAGAAATGGTCCTAATTGATACCCATTTTAGCAACACAATTACTAGTAGTGACCATTTTCACTTTTAAAATTTGACAGAGTGGAAACCTATACTTAAAAAAGAAAAAAAGGAAAATAAATCATATAATTTTGTGCAGACATATATAGGGTTTCTATCCAGTGGTTTCTCCAACTTTTAATACATTTGTGATTAAATTCTTCTGAAGGATTTATTTCAGTGGAAATACAAAACAGAAATCAAAGAATGTACACTCACAAATTTATTTTCCTTTAAGGAAGACTGCAGAGTAGAGAGAATTTATCTTACTTCTAAATAACAGAAAACTGATTAAATAAGCATCAGCTTACCATTGCCAGTTGTCGACCAATATTTCCCATTGTTATGCCTCCAGCAAAAAATATGCATGGTAACCAAGAACGAACATAGAGAAAATCTGGAGATGTATATCTATAATAACAGAAATAGTTTAGCTCACTTACTAATCATGATGTTACCTCTTAGATTAAACTGGCTATCCCAATTTTAAAATGACCATTCTGAATTCAGTTATCATTTATTTATCTAGCAAACAAGTACCAAAAAGAAATACTTACTGATAAACACCATTATAGACTAGCAGTTGAGTGATCAATGTTGCCAAGAAAGCAATTCCTACTCCAAGGCCAAAGCCACTTCTAGATCTATCAAAAGTCCACCACAGTCCAATGGAGAGTGCAGCCAGTGTGAGAGACAACTGTATGTTATTATCAAAATCCACTTTCTGAGATGAGTGTTAAAGAGTCATCTTAAAACTTGCAATCTAATAATATCACCTGTCCATTTTTCTAAAATAAAAGATGTTACAATTGAGAAGGGAAATGATTGCTTCTTCTATATAACAAATGGTCTTTTAATATAATGTCTGAGATGATGTGGGATTAAAACTGTCTCTGGTACTTACTGAATACTCTCAGCAAACGTGATAATTCATTATGAGAGTTTACCAACCTGTACTAGCTTTAAAAAAAACACTCTATACATTTGCAATTATATGATCAGACACATTATTTAAGAAATGCTCTCACTGCTAAAAATGTAACTAAGCCTCAAACACAAATATTGCTAGAGGAACACACTTTTGCTAAAAAGAAAACCAATATTACTTCTCAAACAAGTTTAGAGAATCGTACAGAAACTTGGAAATAGAAGAGCTGACAGCTATTTAACAGGGCACCACATTCTTTGTATGATTTACTGACAGACACATTTTATAATAATGCAGCTCAGAAACAAGAGTACCAAGGACACAGTATCCCTTTCTATTATGTCAACTGTTCCAGTTTTAATTTGTTGAGGATAAAACCTTGAAGTGAACATTATCTTGCAACCTGTCAAGCTATTTTGGTGCCTGAGACTTTCTGGTACAGGACAGTTTGCGCAAATGATAGTTTATTTCCGTCACCTACTTAAGCATCTATTCACAAAAGTACAGCCCTTTTCTACTCCAAAATCTCTTGGCAAAACAAAGCTTTACAAATTCAATTTTCTCATTTCTTTGCTAGAGGATTACACTAAAGGAATTAATTTCAAGTATCATTAAAAGGGCATTATCTACTTCCCAAAGGCCATCTCTTGGCTTGATATCCTGCTCCCCTGGGGGAACTAGATATCTCACCAAACTAGATGGCCACACTGCAACTACAGAAAAGAGAGCAGAAGTTAAAAATATGTATAAAAAACCGTTTCCTACTTCCTCTAAGACCCCAATGTTTACTACCATCCTTCTTCCCCAATCAAACCACCTGGTATCCTGAATAACCAAACTGCTGTCTTCTTAGCATCTGAAGGCTATTGCAGGCCACTCCTTGAAGATCACTGCTTCTCTAGCCTTGATTTATTAACAAACTTATAATTTTCAGAGATGCTTGTTAGAAAAGCTTCTCTTTTTCTTTAATTAACATTATACCTAAAACTCAAAAGAAAGATTGTGTTCTGATGTCTTTAAGCAGTAAACATTCCTGTAAAGAGCAAAATTTGATTATTATCTAGGCTCTACCTTTTCTAACTAAATTAACGTTATTAATAGGCTTCTGGGGTAAACAGATAAAACACACCAATCTTAAAAAAAGAGTGTCATGTAATTGTCTTAAAAGGTTATTAACCTTATAATATAATATTGAAGTTTGTTATAAATTTTGTAAACATTTTGGATTTTGCTTAAAGGTTGGACAGAACAGCTAAGATTGCTGCATTTAGGAATCCCATTAAGAAAGAAGGAAAACTGCGGCACAGCAGCACGTGCCTGTAAGGGACAGCCTATGGAGCGTAGCTGGAACTGGGGCAGTTCGAGACCCACCAGGGGCAACATAGCAAGACCTAGTTCCAAAAGAAATAGCTGGGCGTGGTGGTGCATGCCCATAATCCCAGCTACCTGGGAAACTGAGGCTGGGGATTGCTTGAGTGGTACCTCAAGCAATGTGAGCTTGTGGTTCCAGCAAAAAGAAAGAAAAAAAAAAAAAAAGAAGAAGGAAAAGAACCGCAAAAGCAAAGAATTTAAAAATACGACTTTTTTGTTTAAATTCTAGAAAGGGCTACTTATATTTCTCTACTTAAAAATAGCAAAAATGTCAGGATAGAAAGAGCCAATCCACAAGCTACTGAGGAACTTACATACTGTGTGCCCCTGGAAGGAAGAGTACACTATTCCACACTTGCATCAGGGTCTCCAGTCTGACCTCAGCTCTGTCACTCTTAAAGTATGAAAGACTTAGCAAAGTACTTAACCTCTCAAGCTGTCATTTATAATCTTTTTAAAGCAAAAGAGGAACTAGGTTTCTTCTTAATTTCTAATAAGAAACTAGTCTGCTATCTATCTATCTATATATATATATATATTCTTTTTTTTTTTTTTTTTTTTTTTTTTTTTTTTTTTTTTTTTTTTTTTTTTTTTTTTGAGGCTAGGTCTTGCTATGTTGCCTGGGGAACTGCAGACTCTTGTTGCCCAAGGTACCCTGGATTCAAGCAATCCCCAGCCTCAGTCTCCCAGGTAGCTGGGGTTACAGGAGTGCACCACCACGCACAGCTATTTTTTGAGACTAGGTCTTGCTATATTGCCCCAGGCAGGTCTTGAACCCAGCCTCAGCCTCCCATCCAAGGCTTGGGATTAAAGCTGCACACCACCGCAGCCAGCTTTGCTATATTATCTTCTAAAGTTCACTTAACCACCAGACTTTATAAATTTAAAATCTCAAAGTTCTTAGCAAAGTTAACAAGTTGGAAAATTCTTTAATAAGGAAGGAAACAGAAAACAAAAACAATAACAGCCACTGAGGGTCTACAGGTTCATAGATCTCCAAGGGCCAGTGCAACTGGGAACAGAAAAACTTTTGGAAACTAGGGCCTTGTCTCTTTCCTTGGTTACTGTTCCCTAGCTTCTCTAAAGCACCTTAATACTTACCCAAAGAAACAGGAATCTACTGGCCACATGATCCATTTTCTTTTCCACTAACTGTCCACTGAGCCCAGTGCAATTATAAGAGGAAAACTTGGGTGGCCTGAATCCCATGCCCTGCTCTTCGCTCCAGTAGGGTCCCACCAACTCTACTCTCTAAGCCACATCTTCTAGAAAACAGAAGGCTGAGTTGGCATTTCCCAGCTCTTCTCTATAAAGGGAAGTGGAGTCACAGAGAAGAAGAGAGGTAGTAGGGAGGATTACCTTACAAAAACCTAGTGAGAGCAAAACATTTTTCTTCTGGGGGAGGAGGGAAGTAGAAGTTACTTTACCCCCTAGAACACTGTAAAAACACTTGTTAATCACTAAATAAAATGTCAGAACCCTTAAACTATCAACATTTTAGTTTATGTACCTTAAGAAAAAAACTCATTTTAGCCAAGGTCTATGTGGGATATTTCTATCTAGGCAACCTCTAAAGACATTGAGAAAAAAGCATGCAGTTTGTTGATATTGATTAAAACCAGTAAGTGACAATCTGCCTTTAAAAATACATATTATAGTTTCTTGGAATTAAAAACAAAACAAAACCAACAAGCACCTGATGTCACCACATGCCTTCCCTTAAAGGCAAATCTTTAATGAAGAGACAGAAATCCTTTAAAAATGTATCTGCTTCAATCTTAGAATCACCAAACCACATAAAAGTAATTAAGTAAACTAAATTAAGAAAAACTTGTTAATTCTATTTTGATGTGCAAAGTTTCTAAGTGATATCAGAGGAAGAACATAAATGAAAGACTATTCCCTGCACTGTTAATTGCATAGCTACTACAATGAAGTTTCAACAATAGGGCTCACATTCTTTTTATGACTAAGTGGGCATATCACAATTTGACAACAGTGAAGTTGGAAGGAACCGCTTAACCTTTGGCTTGTTGGAAGTTGTTTTGTTATTATGCATTTCATTGCAGTAGAAAGGATACAGCGCTGGCATGATTTATACCAACGAAGACAGCTACGCACCGCATTACACTGGACCACTCTCTTTTAAATTTATGTGGCTCTCCTAGATGCCTGTCAATGCAGGGGTATAATAACCCAATCACAGCTGTGGGGAAAAAAAAAAAGAGAAAAAAAATTAAGTTATCCCCAATGCTCCACTGGAAAAACTTAAACTAAAAACAGTCATAATCACCACCAAAGCACTTGAAACATTCTTGAAAAAAGCTATTCGATTTACTTAGTATCAACTGCTTATATTTCTAAGTTTATCTTCTAAAAGGGGGGAAAAGTGAGGATAACACCACTGAAGAAAGTACTGTAAATGGTCATATCAGTGTTCTAAATTATAAGAGCAAAACACTACTGAAGTGTATGATTCACAGTTTAACGACTGAATTTGATGAATCATGTTACTTTTCTATCACCACTATCTCTGATATTTGAAAAGCATCAAACTGGTGAACAATCAAGCAACATTCTCTCACAGCTATATAACCATGAGACATGTTATTAAATACAATTCTAAAGAGAAACTGGACGTGTAAACATGTACACAATCATACACACGATGTTGAATGTGATGGCTATTCTGTGACAGACATCACCCTTGTCCCTGACACCTGAGTTTAGTGCCTTGTCCTGGCTCTCCCTTCCACCAGGTTCTCTAATGAGATTTTTAGGTCTGCCAAAGCAGGGAAACTCACAACAGAAATCTACATGCAAGATTCACTTTGCAAATAGAAAACATAGAGGAAATAAGACCTATTAAGAATTGTAAACTTTTAGTAAAAACGTATATTCACTATTAAATAACAAAAACTGAATGACTATTAAATGACTTTTAATAAATGTCTTAGTTTTAGAAAGAACACTTTGAAATGTTTAATTTATCATTAAGTGTATCCAAGAAATCTGTAATTGGGATTCAAAATACTCTCACACAATTTTAACCTAAATACTTGTCGAACCTCAGTATTTTATTCATTTAGAGGGAGAGGATTTTAAATGCTGTCATTAAAAAAAAAAAAGATTAATGAACCAAAACATTCTTCCACAAGTTATGCCCCTCCCTGGTCTAGCATTGGCTAGCTATATCTCACAAATGATGCATTCAATAACCAAAGAAAAATGAAAGTCAATTAATATCAAAAATTACAGTTTAGCAGACCAATGGAGCAGCATTAAAAAATTGCTATGTGAGCATTCTTCCACCTGGGCAGTAAGATGCCGCATTTTCATAACCCTTTTCTAATCCACAAAACCCAAAGCACTCTTTTGAGTTGGGCTTCCACTAAATGTAGAAGGTTCGCAAGTGTCAGCAACGCAAAACTGCAACAACTATTAGTAAATATAAAAGTCTCACATTGTATTCCTATTTAAAAAGTCAACTCCAAAATCCTGTGGGATTAACTGACAGTATTTCCAAATCACTACAAAATTAAAGTGACAACAAATACGCCAAATAGATAAAATATATCAAAATGATTATGATCAAATTTTTATGCTCAAAGGGTGATGAAACTAAAAACTCATGTGTAATTCCTGGCTCTCACTTCACTCTCTATTTTTTTTCTCCCTTTGTCTGCTATAAAATAAAATAAGAGTAGGCATTCCAAGTCAATTTTTCTCAGTTGAAGCCGTAGGTAAAGAATTATCATATAGAGAATACTGACATGTGTGCGCAAAGATATAAGTAAAACTGACTATATTTTTATGCATGTGATGTCAGACTTGCAAGAGAGAGACAACTCAGGAGACAAAGCAAAAATACAAGAAAGGAATTTAAACTGCCATGCTGCCAACCTTGGGATTTGCCAATAAAAATCAAATCCACTGAGTATGCATGGTTCTGGGTTGCTCACTAAGAGGGAGAATTCGAAGAAGCTTGTCACTTTCCATTAAATGTCTTCTTTCTTTCCTTTAAATAAAAGCATGGCAGAGTCTGAGAGCAAAATCTACAGCACAGTCAGGTTCTGTTCTTTGAGGACTCAGAAGGTATCTCTGAGCTTCATTTCTTCTATTTTAAAAAGAGAGACTGCTAAAGCCTCTATAAAATCACTTGCAAACACAGTCCTGCTCAATGAGACAGCTCCCTGAAGCAAAATCACACTCCTTGGGATATATTTAAGTTATTCCTAAGCTTACTAAGGCCAAAACCAGAAATCTGTAAAACATCAATATTAAGTCTTCACCTTTTTATGGTAATACATTTAAAGTAGTGATGTACTAAAAGGAATCGTTAAATTTTGCACAGACTGGGACTGAAAAAACCATCAAATGAGATCTGCTTTTGTGGAAAACTACTACATGATAGGCAACGTTTTCATTCAACAAATAGTTAAGTCCTCACAATGTGTCCAGTTTCTGCTCTATGCTAAGGATTTGAAAAGGAAAATAAGGAGGTATAATGTCAGCCCCAGAGGGATCACAGAAATAAATGCATAATGTGCTAGAGATAGCACTGACAGGGGTTAGGGGAGGGGGCTTGGTTTTCTCAAGGCATGTGTGGGAGGGAGGGAGAGCTTTGCAGATGAGATGATATTTGAGGTCAAGTGTTCCAGTAGGTGAACAGTATAGAAAAGCTTTCTAATCACAGGAACGCACTTAAGGAAAAGCACTGACAATTGAAAAAGACTCAGTGTCATCTAAAAAGTAAACCCTTAAGGCAGAACTGAAATTTCAGGATCCAGAAAGACTGAGGAAAATAAAAGTAGGGAAAAGTCATGTCACAGAGACATTAGCCTGCAGACAAACTGGAGAATCTGGCAAATAACTCCATCATATTTGTTCCAAAGGAGGAAGCAATTCTCTTAGAGCAGTGTATATAAAACACATGATAGGCAAACAGGTACAAAACGGAGAGGCAGAAAATACAAATTTTAAGTAGAGTAGTTGAGAGGCTGAGTCAGAAAAAGAGACAGGAAAGATAGAAAGCTTGGAAATTGGATATGGGAAGTGAGATCAAATTGTTACTTGTAATTTTTTAGTCAACGTCTCCAGTTATTTTACCCATAACAGTTGGCTTTTTTTACCCTTATTTTTACCCTTATCTTATTTATCCTTTAGAAATATACCTTTTTGATCCTTAATAAAGTTCAGGAAGTTTCTAACTCCAGAGCTAATGCACTGCAAACATCAAAAATGAATCAACTTTAAACACCAGGTAAAACTAGAGAACGAAACTAAAGAGGACTTTAAAAAAAAAAAAAAAAGAGATCAAAAGAGGTTTACCAAAATTTTCTACTAGTTTTTCCAGAAGTACCAGTAGCAAATTTTCCAGGTCTAGGTGCATAAAGAAAGCTAGCAGTTACAGAGGGACCCTTCTTTTTACAGGTAAAAGTGGTGATTCTAGAAACCTTCTAGAATCGAGCTTCTGCATCCATGAATATTACTGGGCATGAAAATCTAAAGCCAACTACCATTTTTTTCTTACTTAAGATGGTAAGAAGAACCTAAAGAGTTTTGAAAATACATAACAAAATATACACATACCACATCCATTCAAAAACATGTACGCTAAATTTTTTACTCGTACACTAAATTTTTTACATCATTATAAATTTTTTACATCATCAAATTTTTTTACATCATTTATTTTCTTCCCTTGAGTTTCCACAAAACATCAAAGGAGAGTGACAGCAATTGTGCAAGAATACACTGTCCATCTTTGGCAATTTACACAAATAATGGTATCTTCACGTTCATCTACAACTTATTCAACTTAAATCAGTAACTGTGTTAGCTGTAATCTGTATTTCCTAGTACCTTTCTACTCTGATTTGTCCAGGTACCCCATGGAATCACTGCTTTTAGAAGAAACACTTAAGCAAGAAATGTAAATGCAAATCATTAAGTGAAAAGGTATGAGGTTAAGTTTGTAAGCATGATAAAACCAGTAGCCAGGAAAGAGGAGACTGTAGAGAAGGTTTTTTTTAGGATAAATATTTCATCCCAAATATTCATTTGTACAAAAAGTCCCCACTTGGGGGTGGAAAAAAAAGAAAAAAGTCCTCACCCCTGGAATGTGGTAGATAGATGCAGGCCCTATTCTTCCTTATAATATAGGTACAATGAAACCTCAGTCAAATTCTCCTGCCGGGGTACGTTCAGAATGGAACACATCAGAGTATTCCAGCTAAGCCTGCCACTTAGTCTGGAGGCTTTGTAAGAGAAGAGGGGAAGTGTGAGAAGCTACCTCTTTCCCCTTCTCCAGCATGTGATACTTGAGCCAGATAACACTGGTCACTGGAGGTTGGGGAACTGAACTCATCTGATTTTTCTCTTTTCATGTTTCCTTATGACTACAAAATAGGCACAATGCTAAACATGTCACTCCCAAGTTTCCCTACAGACTCTTGGGGCTAAGAAACATTCTTTCTATCTATTCTGAACAGAAACATTCTTCCAAGTGCTGAAGACTTCTATCAGTGACAGCATAGGCAAAAACAAAGAACTAGAAAAAAAATTGGAAAAACTTAATTTTTCTCTTGAATTTAATGAAAGAAAAAAAAAATACATGAGGGCTAGTAGATACGACAGAATGATAAACTATAATTTGTGCTTTCTTCTCTTTGTATTATTTTGCCTATTCTCCTAGATAATGACAATTACCCAAGGGGAACTAAGAATCAGGGCCTTCAAAACTTCTCTACTATGACTCTTGTTACAGTAAGACCTCACTAAATAATCACACTGAAACCTTACCACAACAATGCCCTTCCACCCACGCAGTGGAATGATGTAATTGCCAAGTAGGATTCACAGGGGCATTCCAAAGCGTCCTGTAAATTCCTTACCCTCTGACCTCCAACTCTAGATGTAAGTCAAGAAGGATTTATATTTGATGACAAGGTTTTCCTTATTAAGTAAGAGACATCAAATGTACAAACAAGCAATTCTTTCCCTCAGTCAGAATTTTCTTCAACAACACAATGACTTCTTTCTAGAACTTAATTATATATAATTAGTAAATTGGTTCAAATCACTAGAAAAACTAAATAGCTATTAATTATGGAACCTGAGTATCAACAAGTCATTCTGAAATGCTCTATATTATCCACTACATACTGTCCACCTAAAAAAAGAGTTAAGATAACTAATAGGACACTAACGATTATAAGCAAAGACTATTCATGTAATTGATTTCTATACATATCTTTCTTAACAAGATGCCAAGTACACTTAAGAGGACACCAAGTAAAGAAAGTCTAGAAAAAAATCTAAACAATTTAATTTGAATAAAAATTATTCCATCTTTTAAGTTTTGAATCTACCTCAAAAATAAGATCTCTCTATATATACATAAATATCAAATCCTTAACAATTTAACAGTGCTAATCATCATAAAATAACTTAAATTTTAAGACTTAATGTGAGATGGGCTGAAGTAAAAACAGAATTAAGAGGCTGAAAATCTTATCCCAAAGGGAATAAGGATAATTTTTAGGATTAAATTTTTAAAGTTCATAGGTCATATGGAAATCAGACACAATGAGTATATATATATATATACACACTCTGTGATTCCCTTTATATCACATTCTAGAACAGGTAAAAATGATCTAGTGACATAAAGACCAGTGCAAGACTGAAACTGGAAACTGGGGCTGCAAAATAAACTGCAAGAGAACAGAGAAGAATGTACAGATGATAGAGATGTTCTATTGCTGGATGACAGTGGCTACATGACAGTGGCTACTGTTGTCTAAACTTACCAAACTGCTCATTCAGGACACCACATACATTGTACTGTATTTAAAGTATTCCTCAATAAAGCTGATTTTTTTAAGTACATTGTTCAGACAACATCTACCCTCACTTACCCGATTTATTTTCTTAGGCATTACAGAAACAACCTACACATACCTGAAGCTGTGCCACAGCATGGTGGTACCCACCACGCTGAAGAAAATATGCTTGCAATGACGTCAGGTGGAAAGAGTGTCACATTTCTCTGAATCTGAAGTAAATTTAACACTAAGGCAAGAAATACTCCAATAAAAAACAGCACTATTCCTCGAATCATCAAGTTCACACTTCGGCTAGTGATGGATGAAATATAGGGGCCACGCTTTTTGGGCCCAGATGACTCTGTCTCTCCTTCTGCCATGGTTTCATAAGTTCAGTAAATAGATACCAAAGAAAAAGAAAGATGACGACTTCCCAGCTGAAAAGGCAACTGTCTGTAGAACCAAAGAAGATTGATTGGCGTTTCAACAGTACCACATCACGTGCTAAAATAGGACCTACCAGAAGTCCTGTAAGAGATAAGAAAGAGAAATCAGTGTATGTCTAACAAATGATTATACAAATTTCCTGGCTTCAACACTAAACAATTTAAAAGGACAAATAGTGAAATAAACATATGCTTATTTAAATTAGTTATTTGCTAAGATGAGGCTTCAAAGCATTTTTATATACATGATGTCAAAAAAAAAAAGTGTGTTATTTGTATTTACTAGGACAGAATAAATGACCTAAAGAGTAACAGCAAAAATAGCTTGTCCCACCTTAACAAAAAGCAGAGTAAGTTATCTGATACCTTTCCACTAGAATCTGGATGATAAAATTGCAAACTTCTGTTTCTAATACCTCTCTCTCCAAGTTCATCAGTTACAAAAGACTATTTTTTACCTTATAGAAAAATCAACAAATTCTACTGAAAAATTTGTACTCTTCACAATAAAATGTGGCTTGCTCAAAAGTATGACCTCCAGAGAGGAACAAAATGGCTTTGGGAGGGGGAGGGGGGGAGAGGCAAGTTTATTTAAGAAAAGGGAACTGAAAGATCAGAAATAAGAGACAGAACAGGAGGACAACCTGAGTTGGCCAGGCTCAGGAGGGGGTAAGGATAGACTACCCTAAATGATCTCTTACAACTAATTCAACAGGAAACTTACACTCCCATGCTTACTGCAGCACTGTTTATTATAGTCAAATTATGGAAGCAACCTACATGCCCCAGAACAGATGAGTGGATCAGATGTGCTATATATACACAATGAAATACTACTCAGCAATCAAAAAAAAAAACAAAAAAAAGATAAACTCATGCCATTTGTGGCAACATGGGTAAATCTTTAAGGGAGAATGCTAGATGATGTCCAAAGAAAGAGAAATAACGAATGGTGTCACGAATATGTAGTATATAAAGTAATTTAGTTAATAGTCAGATAAAGACAAGCCTGAAAACTAACTGTTGATAGATGCCTACACACCTGAAGCACCAAGTTGGGGAATGATAAAGTGGGTAAGAACAAAGAGGGAAGGAAGCACAATTGTCCGTGGTGGAATATGAGTAAATAAATGTGGGTGTACTGTGGTGGTAATACCAGATGGGGGAATCCCAATATTAATGCAACTAAAAATAAAGCAACACAGTAAAATAATTAAATATAATGTTGAGTAAGCAGTTTGCCCTTTTTATGTGCATGTTTTTAAAAATACTATTTACTTCATTGAGGTATAGCTCACATGTAATAAAATAATAAAACCTTCATCCAAAGTTCAGTGCACCTTTGCATACAAGTTATCATTACCACCTCCTTAGGTATAAATATTCTGACTCCTGATACCATATTGATTTTGCCTGACTTTTGAATTCTATATAAAGTCATAGAACAGGTCTTCCTTTGAGTGTAGTTTTGTCTGCTCAACATTATAGCTTTGAGATTATCCATGCTTTTGTGTGTATGCATAGCTTTTTTCCACTGCAATTTAATATTCCATTATATAATTATGCCTCCATTCATCTTGTTTTTAGTTTTTAACTGAATAAAGTTGATATCAATATTCTTATAAAAAATCTCCTGTAAAGAATAGTGCTTATATATTTTAATCTGTGAACAAAAGCATCCTACAAAAAAACACTACCACCCACAGACTACTATACAAACAAAGCACAGAAACCCAAGCAGGCCAGCTCTGCCCAGAACCACAGCTGCCCTGCACCCAACCCAGTTGACTTGGCCTGGTACCCTTTTGGTAGGATTATGGAGACTATTGAGAGCTGAAGTAGGGAGCATAAGAAAAAAACTAAGATGGAAGGAATGAAGACTAAGATTACCAGATTCTAAGGAACTTTATCTACATGGCTGCTCCTCCTAAAATCCAGAGCTTTGTTCATTCAGTAAGTCTGGTCTTCATGCCTCTAATCAAAATGGTCTTTCCTTTGAGTGTTTTAAGACAAATAACACTTGAGGCTTTCTATAAGTTACTGTAAGCACCAACACCCTAACTCATGCAGCTCTCATTGTATCCTAAAAGGTAAGTACAATTATGATAACTATTTCACAGGTGAGGAAATAAAGGAAAGAAAGGTTAAAGTTACTTAACCAGGTTTACAAACAGCTCAGTGGGAATTCACATTCAAAGACCTCCAAATACCATGATGTTCAGCTGCCCAAACTACCACTATTCTTCTACATGGTTTCTATGAATACTAACATTTTTTAAATGAGAAAATGCTAAAAGTTTTATTTTGAAACTTACTGTTATCCCACCCATAATAATATATCTTGGGCATATTCACAAGTAAGTACATAAATCATTTTTCTTTTGACTTTCAAAGTAGTTTATCTAAAACCTTAGTTTGGCATTTTTAATGGCTATCTCATGATAATAAACATAGTTGCTTTGTAATTATAAACTTTTTTGTACATTTATTTCACTGCCAAGTCTCCACAGCATCTACGTGCCCACAAAGACACCAGTCTAAGCTACAGAGGGAGTTCTACATCATATTTGTTTAATTAAATGAATTTTTTATTAAAATTACACAGCATTGAAGAGCTTTTTGACCTCTTGAAAGCAAAACCTAGCACTTTATCACTACTTAAAATACATTTCCACTGAATTTTTAAGTTTATATTACATTTCCACTGAATTTTGGAATAAAACCAATAGGTAAATGGAAGAGTAGGGGGCTGATATGAAAGTGAGACTATAAGAAGTCAACCTGTCAGTTTTATGTGATCAACACTAAGACAACACAGAATGTTTTTACTGATTCTCTGCGAAATTCAATGGGGAATTCTGTCCTCAAAGCCTACTTGGTCTATAGTATATCAAAGCTCTACAGCTTAGAAGAATGGGGAAAATATACCCTAAGCATCAACTGGAAATTCTCAGAAAATATCTCCTCCTCTCCTGACCTGAACTGACAGTGGTATGTCATTTTTTTTGTAACTTGTAGCAAGGACCAAAAAAAAAAAAAATCATGTGGCCAGCTTACATACTGTATGAGACTAAGCGCTTCACTGCCCAAATTTCCAGGTACAAGTCTCCCCCACTTTTGCTGTTAAATTATCTAGTATAGGAAAAACAAAGCAAGTAACTCAACTTGCTCTAGTAAACCATTTATATTTGTGATTTTTTCCAAAATTAAATAAATAGAAAAGGATATTTTATGTTGCAGGAAAAGCAAAGTAACTTCAGTCTTAAAAAGCTATTTCTGCTATGCTAAGCCTCATCTCACAATCACTCACCAGTGTTTGTCAAAGTACACTGGCATTTTGGTTAACATTTTCTTGCATGCATCAGTCTAAGCATTGCACAAAATGCCTGCGCACACTCTCCTCCCCCATTTGAGAAAACCAAATATGTTTCTACATGTTTCCAAATACCCCAAAAGAAATAAAGCTCTCCCCTAAGTCACTGATTGTTACAGACTCAGCTCTCCTATTTCAAGGTTGCTGGAGACTTTCTACACTGGTTATTTATTTGACCACAAGTGTTTATTCAACACTTCATGGCCCTTCTTGTTTAGCTTTCTACTTCACCCTACTTATTTCTTTTAAAATAATACAACAGATGATGTTGTTTATTTGTTTCAAAAAAAGATAATATTTAAAAATTCTAAAAATGTATTCCAGGAGCCTGATGTAAAAAAAAAAAAAAACAGGGCTGGGCACGGAGGCACGTGCTTGTAAACGACAGCTTATGGAGCCGCAGCGGGGTCTTGGGATCACAGTTCTAGTCCCGCCCGGGGTCAACACTGCAAGACTTAGTCCCCAAAAATAGCTGGGTATGGTGGTGCGCGCCTGTAATCCTAGCTACCTGGGAAGCTGAGGTTGGGGATTGCTTGAGTTCGTGGTACAACGGGCAACATGAGCCTGCGGTTCCACGGACAAAAATAGCGAGACCTAGTCTCAAAAAAAATAAATAAAAATAAAAACGAAAACAAAATTATGTATATTTTTCTGGGTCAAGAGTTCAATAGTCTATATTAAATACTCAAAAAAAGCCCACAATCTCAAAGAAATTGAGAATCAGTAACCTAACGGTTCTCTCATTTTATAAGGAAAGTAAATGAGAACCAAAGCAGTCAAGTGAAATGACGAGATGAAGACTTGCACTTCAACCTGCTACTACAAACATGTCAAGAAAATGCCTGGAAATGATCATATTTGTCAAAGGGGCAAGAAAGATCATGCTGTTTATATTAAACAGATACCAGGGGAGTGGGTTATTTTAAAATAAAAGCTCTTGGAGTAAGTACTCCCAAGTCTGCTTGTTCTGAAGTTTGGTTTCCAGATTATGTATTGATATTATTTTCTTAAAACAAAGTGTACCTATATTATTAAATATGACTCATCAATAGCAAATTTGATTTTCAGAAATGTTACTTGAAAATTTTCAATTATTCAGAAAATAATTAGCTGATGAGGGAAGAAGGCTTTAAAGATACCATTTAGAAGACAACAATTTGGATAGATCCTCAAGAATCTTAAAATATAGGTAGGTGTTTTTAATCTCTATTTTACAATATAAAAAGATTAAGTCACTTCCTGAAATAATAAAACTATTACCAAGATAATACCAAGACTAGCCAAGCACTCTGACTTTATCTCCAGCATTCTTTCCACTTTACATTATCTCCAACTACACTGTACCAAAATAATTAATTTGCTATACAAGAAACAGTTTTTAAAGTCATGTTGATTACCCACTATTAATTACAAATGATGCCTTCTTCTTAACAATTAAAAAAAAAACTCCTACCCAATACAAAATTTCTACCTTGACCTAGAATTCTATAAAGTACATTACTCAGCAAAAAGAAAAACAGTTCAAATCATTTAGATAGTTCAGTAACAAATCATCAAAACTGGTAAAACAATATTCCAGATTTATGACTGTTATTAGAGTAATATTACCTTTTATAAACTAGAAGAGAATTATAAGTGATTCTGGCATTGTGAATAAAAATCAAGTTTTATGCCTGCCACTGAAACAACTTCCAGAAATAGGCATTTGAAAACAAACACAAAATCATCTTATAATGTTAGAAACCAACTATAGTTAAATAATTTTTAATACTCCACAATATATTAAGCAAGATCATTTATTGATCTTCCAACAATCAGCAGCCACAGAAGTATGTTTGCTCCATCAGACTACCCTGTCTTTTCAGATATTTCAGTCAAATAGGTTACTAAATAATAAAATTAAAATACTACTGCACACTTTTTCATTATATGCACTCTCAGAACAAGTATTAACAATAATAACACACTTAGATCAAGGAAAAGTTTAACTCTCCTTAAATAAAATGACTTAGCACAAATGCTAAGTCATAGGCTATGGACACTAAAATTCTAGGAAGAAAAAAGTGTTTGCCCTTAAGACTCAGCAACTCATCTTTCCTCTCAATGTTAAAACCCACACACAAAAACCATTAAACAACTACTATTCATGTTTCAGTAAAATAAACTGATTTAAAATATCAAAAATCTGTCCCTAAAAAGGTTATCATTCTAACAAATACAAATTCTAAGAAATACACGCTGTCTTTAAACTACTGACTTGCAGGTTATCCTTTCCTTTCCAGTCCAACATACATAAAAGCAACAGTTGTCAATTTAAGAATCAACCTCTTCTCCAAAAACATACTTAATATTAAACATAATGTTCTAAGGAAGAATGAAAGGAGAATAAAAAGCAGCGTAGGGTTAATTTTTGTCTGTGGGATCTCTGTTAGTGGAAATCCTATCATTTAATTGCAGTCAGTAGTTTGCTATCAAGATGAAACCCCCAAAGTTTGAAGACACAATCTAGCCACTGCTCCACTGCCTTTATTCCTCCTGAACCCAGGAGAGCTTGTCTTTCCTTGCAATCCTCAGCGCCTCTGCAACACTGACCCAGATCAGTTTCAGAGTCCAGCTGTCATCAGATCGATCATTTCCTTCTTAAAGCATTTCCTCATCAATCCCACAAAATGTTCAACCCTTCATGGCATATTAGCCTACACTATCTAGCTACACCACAATTTTATAACTTTTTCCCCCCAACACTAACTGGTATCATATAAGGTAGAGCGCCTGTCTCACAGTCCCCATCAGGCATCATCCACCGTTTCCTTTTTCCAGATTGTTAATCCCTACGAAATCAACCCCCAAATCCTAGAACTATCAGCAACCGGCTGACAAGATTACGTTGCCAGACACCTCCGGCAGGGATTTCCAATCAAACAAACAAACAAACAAAAAACCCAGACCCACTCTACAACCCAAAACCAACAAACATACCTTTCCGCGGATTCTAAACTTACTGTAATACCTACCTTTTGGGATCCATCCCCCTCCAAGCCTGAGTCCCGTCTCCCAGGCTACAAGCCTTCCAAATCCTGACAGTTCTGTGCTTGACAGCACGTTGACCTCTACCCCCATCTGTTCTCCAGGGTCGCCCTTGCCGCCGTCCTCCAGCTTTCTTTCAGCTCGAACACTCTTCTACTGACCGGGGAGCCTTGGTCTCCCCTCTGGCCTCTACCCGACCCCGCTGTCCCCTTCCAGACCTCGCAGACCTTTCTCCAGGTAAACGCAGCCCCTCGCCTTCAGGCCCCATCTGTGGTCCAGGCTCCCGGCACTTGCCAGCAGAGCTCCGAGCCTGCAAACACAGCATTAGTTTTCCTCCCGAAAGCTACCCTTTCCTCCGACCGCTTTCCTCAGCACCAAGTCACCCAAGCTGCGCCGGAAGACCCCAACTCACCCCCGCCTCCGCCATCTTCTGAGACGGGCCCCCGCCCCCCTCCGCCAGTACCTCCTCCCCTTGCACAACTCCTCCCGAGAGACACTGCGCTTGCGCGGCCGACGCGGACGCGCTCCTGCGATCGGGGCACAAAAGCTTCCGGTTCCTACACACTGGGGTAAGTTGACCAAGGCTAAAAGACTTCCGGCGTCCCCGGGTTTATGGATGGTTATAGGCGTGAGCTGTCTAGGTGGTGGGAGGTGGCCAGGAGGGCTGTTTGCTGAATGACCCAGCTGCCGGGGCTCGTGACGAGAGTCCAGAGCTTGTGGATGGTGTCAGAGAATCGCGCACCGAGACACGCACGCTCGCCAGGAGGCGCGGCCCTCGGCGCTTCAGCTCAGCCCAGTGGAGATCTCTGGAGCGCAGGCTACCGCTTTCTCCGAGTTCTCACTGTGCTTACCGGCCTTTATCTTTCCCCTCCCTACCAAGTATTAAGTTCTTTGGGAAAAGGAGGATAATTGATATTTCTTATCTCCTGCCGCAGCACTTTATGCAACCTTCATTACTAATCGTTCCCCGAGTTCGACCATGTAAAGCGGTCGAACAGTTTTCATTGGAAGAGATTTTAGAGGATTAGAGCAAAGTAGAAAAAAAAAAAAAAAAAAAAACTGAACCCACAACCCCCTGTTTGTCGAGTCGTAATATAATACGGCTGTGTTCAGGTTACAGTGGTCCTCATGATAGTTTTTAACTGTAATTTGGACCTAGAATAAGTTTAAGAGCTTTGTGAGTATCAGTTG
>PVHY01012626.1:7341-43962 GCA_004024945.1 Uropsilus gracilis | reverse complement strand
GCATGCACACACATTCTCTCTCTCTCTCTCTCTCTCTCTCTCTCTCTCTCACACACACACACACACACACACCCCTTCTCTTGTTCTAGGAAGAAAACAATGATGGCTGGAGCCGAGCGGGAACTCAGGCTGCAAGTGCAGCAGGAGGCGAGGGTCCCAGCCTCCCGTAAAGCGCTGTCCCTCATGGAGACTCCAAGCATGGCTCATGTGGGAAAGGGGGTGGCACCCGAGTAGCAGGAAAAGCGGCCCCAAAAATGCTGGGAGGAGCCCCCCACCCTGAGACATCTGCTTACAGCTCACCTGCCGCCGGGGAAAGGCACGCCTGGCATCCAGGCAGCATCTCCTCTTTCATCGGCCTACTGCTGGCCTCGCTGGGCTGTGCATTCCAGCTACAGTCCAATGACCCTCTTTCATGCGGCCCCGGATAGGATCGCCATCCCCAGCCCGGACCAGGCCTGCGACCGAGCTCCGAGCAGGCCGTTCCGTCCGGGGAGTGACGGCAGCGGGGTCGGCAGCCCCCCCCCGGACGTTCACACCCCAAAGACGGATTTCCCGGGGGACGTCCCTCCTCTTCTCCCACACGGCTGACCCCATGGGAACAGGAGGCCACACAAAGAGCCCCGGAGCCGCCGAGGAGAGTGACCTGGAGCGGGGGGAGCCCAGCCCGCAGAAAATGAGGATGAGGGGTGGGGAGAAGCCGGCTCTCTCGGCCACACAGGAGCGTCCAGACGAGCGAGGGAGACGGACGTGGCAGGAAGGCCACCCGGCAGAATGCAAACAGGCTGAGGAGGGCTGCGTCCCGGTGGCTTGCAGGGCGCCTGTGGCCCGGGCAGTGAGCAAAAGAAGGGCATTGTGGCAGCTGCCCAGAAGCTGGTGGGGTAATTACGGGACGACGGCTTAACGAGGCCGGATGACAGGTCTCCTCTCGACGGCAGCGTTTCGTCCCATTAGACAAAAAATAATAGCGGTGGGAATATCACTCCTTGTTCAGATGCCCAGGGCCAGGCGCTCGAGTGTGGCTGTGACAATGACCCTGAGGGAACAGGAGAGGAGGCAGCAGAGGGGAGGGGGGCCACGGTCCCGACGGCCGCTGAGACCAGAGTCGGGCCAGGGCCCAAGGATGACAGTGGTGGCACACGAACAATGACAGAAAGCCTGGTGGCAGGAGCGAGGGACACGCCTCTCCCCCGCACTGTAGCGCAATCAGTTCACCCGCACTGGACACCCCCCCTCCAGCTGCTCCCTCAGCCCAGCCACCAAGCAAGACCACCAGGGGTGTGGCACAGGCATCAGCAGAGGTCACTCAGCCTGGGATCTGCAGCTGGACCAAGGATGGCCTGACCCGGCTGTGGCTACTCCTGACCAACCAGCACCTTGTCCTTCCCAGAGCTTCTTCCAGAAGACGTCAGTCCCTGACTCCCCCCAGGTCCCCCGAGAAGCAGGGCTGGGACGAACCAGGACTCCCCCAAAGGCAGGGCAGGACCTAGGCACTTGGAGCCTCTCTACTGGAACCATATCCCAAGGACTTGGATAGACACCCTGACCCCACCTGCCTGCCCCTCCTCCTGCACACAGCACAGGGTCCGTGCACCCTACCAGCCGCGCTCAGCTCCGCGGGGCCTGGGTGTAAAGCAGGGGTGCAGCTGGCGCGATCTCGCCCCATTTCCCCCGCAGTAAAATCAAACCAACCAGGAAGTCCATGGAAGCAAGACGTAACCACCGGACACCAAAGACCAGATTAAAACCCATCAGCGCCCAGGTCACATAAACCCACTCCACCAGCACAGCTTCCGCCACCTCTGCCGGCTACGGACAGGGCCCCAACCTCTGTCCACCAGTGACTGGGAATCAGGACATTCAAGCCAGCGTTGAGGTGAGAAATGAGGGGCCAGCACATGTTCAGCAGTGACTGCGATTCCCCTGCAGGATGTAGGCTTCGACCTTGACCGCACAGGGCCAACAGTGGCCGTGGCTCTGAAGACACCACTGACTCAAGTCTCAGTAAACACACCGGCCACTGCCCCCCCCCCCACCCATTCATCTGCTCTTGTTCTCGGGCCTCGTGGGCTCATTCGTCCTAGGAACTGGACTCAGCTGGCCCCAGTGGTGCCCCAGGCTAGACACCCCAAGCTCCAGGCACGAGCTGAATGGCTGCCAGAGGCACCCAGAGATGCCCCCACAGGGAGGTTCCAATGGATGCGTCCACGCAGGAGCACGGAGGGCTGGCTGGGGCTGGGGGGGCGAGTAAGGGTCTTCAAACTCTTTATCTACTTTCTGTTACCTGTCTCCGCAGGGGGATGCGTTTGGTCAGCTTGTGCACGGCCGGCTGGCTGCTGAAGTCCGGCTTCTTGGTCGTGGCCTTCATGCGACACAGGATGACCGTCACCACCATGCAGGCGATGAGGAAGACCCCTATGCAGTAAATGGCTATCTCCAGGTAGTCTGGGGAGGCCGTGATCTCCTTTTCTCTTGGGGGAGCTGGGTTGCAGAGCGCGGGGAGGAACAGATAAGCAGGCCACAGAGTTAGCACATAGAACCGACACGTCATCAAGGAGCCCAAAGTACGTCAGACTGTTCCCCAAGGCAGGGTGGGCTCCCCAAGTAACTCGGGGCTGCAGGGCAGAAAGCCCAACGCCAGGAGCCTCTCTCGAGGGAAGAGGAATAAGCAAGGGTCGCTGGCTTTCTAGGCAGGGCCCAGGTGGCCACAGGGGGCATTTGCCATAAATAGCAGGTGGGCTGCCACCCAGGTACAGAGAGCAGGTGTCAAGGTCACATCCATCAGACCTTGGGGCAGGGTAGAGCAGTTTCTCCCCACAACACAAGGCTTATCTCCCATGATGGCTCTTCATGGGAAGTGAACTAAAATTCCTCAATGGAGCAGTGCCTGCTTTTGCCTCTAGAAGGATGGTGACCGAGCCTCAGTCTGCTCTGGAAGGGAAGCCTGACTTCCAAAGGAAGATGCGGCTGGGTGATTCACCTCCCATGGAGACCGTTCATCGGTTGCGGAATGTATATTCCTCCAGTGGGCTGGGCCAAGCTTTTTCCAGATGCCTTAATTCAGCCCAGCATATCACTCGATGAAACAAATGTATTTAAGGTAACGACTGAGCGGCTTAGAGTACAGAATCATTCCGCCATTCTATAAAATGTGTAATATTTCTAAATCAAAAAACCAGTCCAATTTTGGGTATCTGGTTATACAACGACACTGCAACTTTTATAAGAAAGATGGTTCTCTATGTGAGTTTACATGCGATGACTTAATTTAGCACACTCTTCTGTACATTGCCAATAAAGTCCACTCCCTCCTAAACCCTCATTGGTCACTCAACAAGCAGTGGACTTCCCAATACCTCTTTGCTCAGTCTGCATTCTTAGTTAATGTGCTAGCACTGTCAGGCAAACTGGTTAAGAGGTGCCAATCAGGCATTTGCAGAAGGCAAAACTGCGAGTCAAAGCAAGCTCTACGGAACGGGCATCTCCTTGTTTTAAAAGCAAATATTCACAGAGCACATTCACAACCGAAGGGGATGGGAGATGCACTGGCATTATTTAAAGCTTATACATTTTAATCAGAAAAATACTAGCGAGAGAGTCCAAGCTCTCATTAGCACAGCACAAATGAAACAATCGATTTGTTCTTACTAGGCAGGAGATAAGCATGCAGCTCTAGGCACCATTCTCTGAACATAAGAAATTCGTAACTGGAGCAGAACATCAGAAGCTCACAGACCCCAGTCTATGCAGTTTCCCAGAGGAAAGGACGAGGAGGCGAACGTGCCAGCAGAGAGGTGATGGAGAAAGCCCAGCAAGGGTAGCAATATGGGTTAAAGGTTCAGGTAGCGGCCACAGGGAGGCAAAGGGCTTCACCGATGTCGATTTCTCTGTTAGCGGAAATCACATCGAGCCGGGGTGGCAGGAGCATGCGATGCAGTGCGAGCAAACGGAGAGTCTGTGCAACATGCAGCCAGCCACCTATCCCAAGGTAGGTCACACTGCTTCTGTATGCCCTACATTCGGGGGCTTCCCCCCTCGTGCCTCGATGTCTACTTCCAGCTCACTAACAGAAGATGGGACGAAAGAAATCAAGGGGCATCGGGGTCGTATCAAAATGAAATGTCTCCTGGGAGGCCTTCATTTTGCATTTTATGAGCAGTTTTTAAATTCTTCAGTAAGGAAATGGAGACGGGAGGGAAGGTTTGTACCATGTCTCGATGAGTCACTAAAAGTATCCTACCCCCTTGGGCTAAAAGGGGGAAGTTCCATAAAGCCAAGGATAGGATCTTGCTGGAAGTGAATTGCCAAAGCAACTTCCTGATTCCTTGGGGGGGGGGGGTTGGTTAATTTTAAGTCTCTAATTTTTTTAAGCTTTATGCAGGGGTTAAAAGGGGCCATTTCTGAGAACAGAAGCTGTGCTCATTTTATAGCGCTCAACCAAGGAAAGGGGGAAAAAACCGTGGAGAGAAAGAGCAGTATATACCTGGCAGAACTGTCAACCATGCAGAGTGAAAGGAGATCCCAATAGAATTACCCGCCAAGCACGTATATTCCCCAGCATCCTCAAAAGTTACATTCCGAATATAGAGAACCTCAATCTCTTTGTCCGTGGTGTTAACACCGGCAGCCTAGAAAACAAGGGAAGCAAGAGAAAAGGCTAGACGACCCAGGAATGGCCATGGAGGGGGCCACGGGACCACAAGGCGTGGCAGCGGGGGCTCCTGGCCGCCGGCAGTCACCTGCACCCGTCCACAAAGCCCACACCCAAGCGACAGGGAGCGACACCGACAGCTCACCTCCACAGGCCCGTCACCACACCGCCTTCACCACCTAGACACGCATGCAGTCGCACGCATGGAAAAATCAGCCCACGGAGACCCGTTCTCGCAGCTTCACTTAGTTTTGGAGTTTGGGGTGTTTCCCCAAGAGGACGCCCCCCCATGATGAGGTTCTGGTCCCGCTGGCTGCAGGCTCCCAACTTGAGAACAGGAGGGTCCTGTCTCGTTTACGAGGTTGTGAAAGCAAACACTGCACCTCAAGGCATGTGGACACAGGGCCCGACGTGGGAGGACGACTGTCCGGCCTTGTCCAGGCTCCAGTCACTCTGCTCCTGCTTTACCCACCATCTTAACGTCCAACCACTGGAAGCAAGTGGAGGCAAAGTAGGATCCAGGTAGCGAAGAACCTGGACTTTTCTTTTGTAATGGAAAGATCTGGAGGGAAAGGTCAGCCCACAGCCGTGGCAGCCTCCAGCAGGACACTGCACAGCAAGGTACGCTGGTGCCGAATGTGGGGCGACTTGAGGCTCGTCCCAGGTCAGCACCTCCCCAAGTGCCAAACAACCAAGAAAAGAGGTGTTTATGGGACCAATCACAAGGACCTAGTGTTCCTCTCAATGCTGCGGGAGGTCTGAGCTGGGCGGACACACCCAGACCCGAGAGAGGCAGGTGGGGGGGCCCGTTGCCATGGCGTTCAGGTGCAGCGACGATGGGAGCCATGCAGCTCAAGTGAGATGGACCAGAAGGGGCAGCTTAAACACGGGGCGGGGCAGAGGGCGACCTCTAGAAGAAATGAGAGCGAGCACGCTGGACACATGGGCATTTTTCCATGGCTGCTGACAGGATGCCAGCTGCGCCACCAAAGGAAGACCATGATGAATATACCAAGGCCACAGAGCTATCCCGAAGCTGCCTGCAGCCTCCCAAAGCAGCAAGTCTTTCCAGCTTCCAGATCCAGCCTTCTTTGAAAAAATAATAATAATAATAATGATAAAAAAGAACAAAACAAAGACATTGTTACCTTGCAGTTTTGGCAGCACAGTGAGCCAGGCCGATTGATTGGCCTGCCCTATATAATTGGAGACCTTACATATATACTCCCCAGCGTCAGCCTCAGTCACATTGAAAAGAGCCAGCACTTCGGCATTGGAGCTATTTATCCCCGAGTGCTGGAACAGACACAGGAGAACAATGTAACGGCCAACGAGAAGGACACGGTGCTGTCTAGGGTCCCGCCACCAAAACACCATCCGAGGAACAAAAACAAAACGCCATTAGGTCAACAGCAGCGGTGCACTGAGAAAGAACAAAATAGTCTTTGGCAGGTGGAGGAGGGAAATGACCCTGGGGACAGAGGACCGGTGACGAAGACCCAGCAGAGGGTGGCTGGGCATTTCTGTGGCTTTTGTGGCCCTTCTTGGCTCCCTGGGGTTGCCCGGGGTAGCGGCTCCTCTGAAAGAGAGGGCTCCCTCCAGGTCTCTCGGGGAGACGCGGGCGGCCGCGGGCTGAGGGGCCACCCTGACCTTAACAGCAAGGTCGAGGTATAAAATACAGAGCCTGATGCTTCTAACATGGGGACTTAGAGGAACTCAAACAAGAAAAACAAGGACAGTGCCCCACTCAGCACACGTTTTCTCAAGCCTTGTTGTCTAAACTGGAGGGTGAAATTCAAAGGTTAAAGGGTTTCTTCCAGAAGAAAAATCTCCTTCGTTTCTAGAAGGTACCACCATGAGCTGACCCTAACGACCTGAGAAAAAGCATGAGTGTGACAACAGACTCTGGCAGAGTTTGTGCCAGGGATGGGGGTGGGGGTGGAGGTGGGGGAATGGGTCCTCCCATCTCCTCTGTCCTGGGACTCTGCCAACCACCCTAGAAGGAAGACGGTGTTAGCACCCCACCTTGCAAGACTCAAGGCTGAGACCGTGCCTGTCTCATCTGGGGTCTTGGGCTAACGTTCACTCAACATGCTGACTACAGCTTCCGGGGTCCTGGCCTGTCACCCCCTTCCTTGCGGAAAGGCTGCCTCCGCCAGGTGGTTGCTCACGCTCCGTCAGCCACGCAGAGCATCAACTCCTCTCAAGCTCAGCCGGTATCGCGGGGAGCTGTGACCAACCCCACAGAGACCGGGTGGCCGGGCCCCTTCAGACGCAGAAGGGCTCACCTTGAGGACCTTAAGGTAGGGCAGCCCGTCAGGTCCGTATTTGCTGCCGTTCTTTTCCACGTGTTTGATCCACTGGATGTGGGGCTGGGCGTCGCTGTAGACTTTGCAGACAAACTCCACGTCGCCGCCGACCACGGTGGAGGCGTTGGCGGGCAGTCCAGCCTGGAGGATGGGCCGGTGGGGTGACCGTTCTGATGGAGGGAGAGGGAGGCAGGGGGGAGGGCATGGGGGAGGGGAAGGCAGGGGGGAGAGGGGGAAACAAATACATGAGTTGTGCTGTCAGGAGGCCGCTCATGAACGCCAGCCAAAGGCCTAGCGTCTGCTGGCTGACGTTTCTGGAATAACACTGCCGGCCAGTGCGTAGCAAAAACGACTTCAAGGCAAACGACCCTCGTAAAGAGAACATTGACTTAGCCAACTGAGAGAAGAACTTAGTATACCTGGAATCACGGGATGTCCGCGGCCACCTAAGGAAGGGGGGAGATTTGACCTGGACAAATGGCTTCTCCCGAGCCCCGTGGCGCTGGGGGACTATCCTACTCCCACCTTGACCACAAGGCAACATCACTGACCAGGACAAGACAAAGGATGGGCCTCTAGCCCACCGTGCCCGCCATGCATTTCTCAGGTGCTCTGAGCGAGATCGCTGCCCCTCATTTTAAAAAGTAAATAAACTAAAAGTAAAGCCCAAAGCCATGAAAAGCAAACGAACAACTGGATTCGTCTCGCCACCATGGGACTTGCTGCCCTGATGCAGGCTTTACGCATCCCCTCAGCTCTCTGACCAACAGGAGGGCCCTTGCTGGCCCAGGGCTGGACGTGCTGACCAGCTGTGAGTTGGCCCAGCTTGGCCACTCATCAAGAAACCCCGAGACACCAGTTTCCAAGTCCTGGTCATGTCTCAAGTGGTCCCAGGTCATCCACCTGAAAGGAGCCCTCCCAGAGGGACACTAGTGGTGATGTCCCAACTTCACTGCCCTGCCTGCCTGCTGGGGACAAGAACAAAGGAAACCCCCTTCTTGCCCCCCTACCCCTGGTGATGTCTGGAAAGACTCCTCTCCAGGGGAGACCTCCCAGGAACCTCCCAGAGGCTAGGCCAAGGCGTGCGAGCGTCGATTCCCAGAGCTCCCGGAGAATGACCCCAGATCAGTGACCATCCGCAAAGACAGCTGCCCATGACCAAACTGGAACTTTCCAGAGGGAGGCTCAGTGAGGGGCTACACGAACCCAGTCACCCATCAGCTCCTGGGACCATGCCATCCCCCACACCTGCACCAGCTAGCCCGACTCCCATGTCCCCCACCTTGGACCCACCGCTTCTAACCTCCCATGCAGAGCACAGCCGAGGAGAACAAGGAGACTCCAGCCGGGTGCCCAGGATGCCCGCCTGCCCCCAAGCTCCCCACATCATGGTCTGGAAACAGCAAACTGGCAGCAAAACAGCAGCTGCCAAACCTCTCTGGACAGGGCCTCACAGGTGACCAGTCCAGTTAGAGGAACGAGCTGGGCAGCAGCCAGGCCAGGGGCAGGTTGACTTTACCATGTAAGCCTGTTGCTAATGGTCAGCACCCCTTCTCATCCCTTCACAGACTCCTACATCTTCAGCTGGGCATGTGGCACGTACCTGTAATCCAAGCCCTGGGAGGCAAGAGACCAGGGATTGCTTGAGTTTACGGGATCGAGACTACCCCAGGCAACATAGTGTGACCTGGTATCGAAAAAGCAGCCGGGTACCATGGCGGGTGCCTGTAATCCCAGCTACCTGAGAGCTGAGGCTCGGGATCGCTTGAGTTCCCAGTACCCCAAGCAATATAGCAAGACATAGTCTCAAAAACAAACAAAACACTCCTACATTCTCCCACTGAAAAGGGAAGGGCTTCCCAGTCCCAGAGGGGTGAGGGGTGATGCATCTACACCATCCTTGTAGGGTGAGCAAAGAACTTGAAGGCAGGACTCATGGTGGGGGGGGGGGGAGGTCAACACATCTTAAAGCTGGAATTCCCCCCTCAAACAGCTGGAGAATCCATGGTGTCAGGCTGAGACAGTGTCTGGCCTCCTGGTCGACCTGGTCAGCAACAGAGGCCTGGATCCAACCCACAGGCTCCCTGCGCCAAGAGTAGAGCCCAGCCCACAGCCCCCTCCTCACCGGCCTCTCCCAGGGCAGGGAGCTGCCCTCTGGGTCCAGCACACAGGGCTCCTCCGTGCCGCTCACACGTGGAGAAGGCAGCTAACTCCTCCCCAGGGAGGTGTGAACATGCTAGGCAGCACTTCAGTCCCTGGCCCAGTACCCCAGCGCTGCACACACATGCAGCGTGTCCGTGTGTGCTTGCAGGCGGATAGCTGCGGTGGTCCTCGATATGTTTTTTTTTGGTTTTTTTTTTTTTTTTGAGACCAGGTCTCGCTATCTTTGCCCGTGGAACCACAGGCTCACATTGCCTGGGGGACCACGGACTCAAGCCATCCCCAGCCTCAGCTTCCCAGGTAGCTGGGATGACAGGCGCGCACCACCACGCCCAGCTATTTTTTTGGAACTAGGTCTCGCTACGGGCCCCAGGCGGGACTCGAACCGCGATCCCTAGCCCCGGCCGCTTCATAGGCTGAAGCTTACAGGCACGAGCCACCATGCCCGGCGAGGCTCTCGATATGTATTCTTAGAAGCAAGGTACTGTAGAACCTTAAATGTCACAAGCCAGATCAATGGAGTTCCCACCCACGTCCTGTTTCTTAGACATACTTGTTCCTAGTAAATCATCTCACAAACCAATGCTCTGTGACCCCAAAACACGGTGACTGTGAATGCTGAGTGCATTCATAGCCTCCCAGTCCCCCCAGCCTTTCGCAGGGAGCTGATTCTGGGGGTGCCCTGGCAGGTCCACCAGAGCTGCAGGCACTGGTCAGCTCTGTGCTTGGCTATTCTCTCTCACACACAGGAGGGGAACACAAACACACACACACACACACACACACACCTGGCCGGTTTCATGTTATTGTACTTGCACATTGTAACAGACCGAATGTTACCCTCTTGCCGTCTTGAATTCATCCTTTCAAATTTTCTCACCTCAGACAAATAGCCACCGCCTCCCCTCCCGCCTCCCGCCTCCACCCTTTCGCACTCTGGGTACAAACACCACAAGCCGCCTCGCACTGTAACCGAAACCTTACACCGCCATCCAGAGCTCATTACAGCTGCCTTCGGTATGAAATGAAACTGTAGAGAACGATATTTTAAATGTTTTCTAAAAGTCGGAACGCCTCAGGTTTCGTTTCTCCACATCAGGCTTTGATTTCCTTTGCAACCTTATTCTCTGCCTTCCACAAGCCGGAGAACAGCGCCCGACGTGGCCGGGGCCAGGCCAGGACTCGGCCTCCACGGAGCACAGGCCACCTCCTCTCAGATGCCCACCAGCCCCCGGGACAGTGGACAGAGCAGGGGGTGACAGTGCATGGGGTCCCCCCACCTGCCTCACTTCCGAGAAGGGGGGGCGCAGAGTGCTGGGTGGGAGGATGGGGGTCCCCCTCATGGTCAGACTCAGTGGTCCTGTGGGAAGCACTGCAGAACGGGGCAGTATGGGGGAACAGACCCCCCCACTGGGAGGCTCTCCCCGGAACCCCATGAGGGTCCAGGGGGCTGGTATGGAAAGACTGCCTGGATGACTTATCTGTGCAAGAGAGTGTGAAGCCAGAGCCGGCCCAGCCTGTTCTCCATGATAATGAGCACCACATCTTCCCCACAGTCCTAGGCAGGCCCCCTCGCAAGGCGCTCGGAGCAGGCAGCCGCTCTCGGAAGCAGCAGGCTCTCCTCGCAGAGGCGCGATAAACATCCGGCAAGTGGGAGAGTTGACAAGCTCTGCACCGGCTTCATCGTTACCCATTTTAAGAACGACTATGCTGAGCTCAGAGGCCGCAAAGGTATGACACAGGGACCCGAAAGAGGACAAGCCGCTGTCAAACAGCGACCCTGAGGTCCACGTGTGGGTCCCCACGAGGCAGGGTGGGAGCCTCCCCGCAGCAGCAGCACGGATGCGGCCGTCAGCTGCACCCTGGCCAAGGCTCCACCGGGTCCAAGAGCAGGAACAGGCGTAGTAAACACAGCCGGAAGGGCCGTGGGACGGCCTCTCCCCCCATCTCCCTCCCTCGCTGCCTTCTGTCAAGTGCTGCAAGTGAATCCACTTCACGACAACAGAGGCGCCCACGCCGACTCTCTGAATAGACACCGACTCGAGGACAGGAGGCGGCGAGAAGACGTCTGAGAGGTAGTTAGGGGGACACACCTGAGCCCCAAAGACTAAATCTGTATGACCTGACGGCTGAAACTTGACAGCATGACAGTGTCCCTCGCCCTCCCCCCCCCACCCTCAGAACATGCGTCCCCCTAAGAGAGCTGCAAATTCTGCTTTGACAAAGCAAAAGCTGTAAAAGCGTCCCGTGTGAGAAGGGCCCCTGACCACAGACCCGGTAAACACGCATCCAGGGGTCAGGAAAACCAGGCCCATCAATCACGCCGCTAAATAAATAAACCCAGAGTGGCCGGTTGTCCAGCTCACCCTGGCTCGCTACGTTATTTCTCCCCAAAGTTAGGCAATGCTCGTCCCCCAGCACCATGTCCACCCTGGTCTCTCCAGAGGCAACACCAGGCAGAAATTCCAGTCCCAGCGAGCCCAGGGCGGCTCCCCATCTTAAAATTAAAATCAAAATGTAAGGGCCCCGCCTCTAAAATGGTAGTCTCTTAGCAACTCCAAGGGACCGACGAGGGGAAGAACAGTCAGCAAGTTGGAGGGCAAGAGAAACAACTGCGACCTCTTCTTTCTAGAGCCCGGCCTGGTTTCTTCCCTCAGAGTAGGCGGTGGCGGCTTCTGCTGCCTGAAAACGCACTAAACCAGTTAGTAGGAGGCAGGGCTATGAGGCGGCGGACGTAAACCAGTTAGTAGGAGGCAGGGCTATGAGGCGGCAGACGATCAAAGGCCTCTGAAGCTTGAGGAGCCCAATAACCTGCTAAAGACCCCACGCTAATTACAATTAGGAGGATGAGTTCACTGCCTCGTCAAGACCGCACCTGGTGCGCTCAGGCCGGACAGCCTGAGTCCAGTCAGGTTCTGAGCTGTGTTGGCCCTGAGCTGCCTCCAGCCTCCAGGGCAAAGGGAAGCCAGGAATGAGAAACGACCAGGAGAAAAGGGATAAGGATGGAGGAGGAGGGAGAGCAGGACGCTGCAGAAAGGCCCCAGGCTCACAGCAGGAACGCCGGCATGACTTGCCCTTCCTAGAAGGGACGTGTGAGACGATGGCCTAGGATGCTGGCACCCAGAATGCCTTTAAAATAAAAGGTTTCTCGTACTGGCGCCCCATGTCACTGCTCGTGCGCCATCGTACTAAGCCCCACTCTCCTCCTGCTGGGGCAGCTGGTGCCAGAAAGTCTTGCAGAACAAGGCGGGGCGTCCAGCAGACTGGGGGGAATATGCAGACCCGTCCCTCTGGGGCACATACGCCTCTAGGGAAAACCTAAGTGTCCCCCCCAGCGCAGCAGTCCCTCGGCCACTTCAGGAGCCGGCACCATCTCAGAGGCCGGACGCAGAGGAGGGCAGAGGAGGCTGGTGGGGAGGCGAGGCAGGCGGCAGCCCAGGGCCTTCTAAGCCAGGGCCACGACTACCAGGCCTGGCCGGAGCTCCCCCCCACAACCCCCTACCCACCCCCGCACCTCGACATGTTCAAGGTACTCTGAGCTCTGCGCCAGCAAGAGTTAAGTCAGAACTGGAGACGCTGGTGAGCAGAGTCAAGCCACAGCTAGGTTTGAACGTGCCTAGAAGGGAGAACAAGAAAGCGAAACGGAGCCCAGGCACCTGGCTGTAGAATTAGGCTGGGGTTGTGGTGCTGGGGGGACAGGAGGGGGAAGCATGATGGGGGTGCTGGAGGGCAGACGGGCATGATGTGGTCACAGACACCCCTGAATCACAGCACTGTGAACCAATAACCTCAATAAAACATGCAACTTTTTTTCAAATAAAAGATTCCATGATTTTTTTTTTTAAGCCTTTCCTGTGGCTACAGGCAGATGCGGCTTTGGGGTGATGGGAAGGTTCTGGGGGTGGTCAGGGGAGGTGCCGCTCAACCCTGCGAATGCCCTTAGTGCCACTGAGGTGGACGATCCAAGCTGGTTAAAGTGGGGCCCTGGAGGTCTCGTCTCGCTGATCACTTTATAACCAAAAGACGAAACAAGAAGGTGTGGCAAGGAAAGGCCCACAAATGCCCTCGTGGTCGCCATCTCCGGAGCCAACAACTCACAGCCACAGGGTCACACCTACAGCTCTGCCCAGTTTACTAAATGGGAGCTTTTCCTGCCTGACACAGAGACGCCCTCCCCAGATGGCGCTTGGCTTTCTGCTGATGTCAACGCAGACGTCAGCCGCCCCAGGGCCCTTCTGAGCTGCTGAGGTAAACACAGCTGAGCACAGTCACACAGGGGAGCGCCACCTCAGGCAGCCCCCAGCACGGCCTGGGGGGGGGGGAGGGCACACAGTTCAGCAAGGCCAACTCCTCAGCTGGGGTCTGCGCACCGCATCTCCTCATGGGAAGAACATGCCGGAAAAGTGAGAAAATCAAAGCATCCAGGAACCCAGCAGCCCCTCTGGTAACAAAGGGCTGAATGAACTCCAAAGTGGAATTATCTTCTTGAAGCACCAAAGCTGTGGGGCGTCTCGAAAGGCCGCCCCCTCAAACCAGGCTGTTTAGGTTGCAAAGGCACTGATACTCTCAGAGCAGCCGTTGAGCCCTGGAAATCTGTTTAGAGAAACGATCCACCTCGATGCCCAACCCTAAGCGTGGGCAAAGCTCGTCTTTGTGCCTCTTTTGTAGCCGAAAGACAAAAGATGTGCACAATCTAAAACTCCGCCAGCAGGAGGTTGATTAAGTCCATCACACCCATGACAGAGCAGCTTCTGGGCCAATAAAAACGAGGTAGATCAATCGGCAGACGGGGAAAGATGTCCGAGGAGGAATGCTGACAGCCACCAGGTCTTTCTTTAGAGAAAGTCTGGAAAACCCGATCATGCTAATCTCTCAGACCCCGCGTCCTGCTCCCGGGGTGGGTCAGCAGAAGCAAAAGCTAGCCGCCCATCTGAGAAAACAAGAAAGGCCTCCCTGCTTCGCCAGGGACCCCAGGGGAGCCTAGACAACAAAACCTCACTTGTTTTCTTAAAGGTGAACTCTCACCCTGAAAATAAAGGTGCCTCACGATGCTCCTGCTAGAAGCATCATCATTCCGAGAGGTCTCAAAACAGTCACCCGCTCCCAGAAGGCCCCCATCTGAGCCCCACTTCTCTCCTGGAGGTAGGTGGAGCCCAGCCCACCCCCCAACAGAGATGGTTTCCAACATCAAATGGTGTCTCTGCTTCCTTCGGGCCCAAAAGCCAAGAACCAAGGCTTCCACCTTTCAGTCTTAGAGCAGGCACAACACCAAATAAAGCACAACTCCCAAAAGATGCTTCCAGAATAGTATCAGCACTTGTCTTGCAAAAGATCTCTCTACAGTGATAAGAGAGGCCGCATGGGATACAGTGACTTGGAGATCTGCACGCTGGACTTGGGGGTGAAAGGCTTCGTCCAGCCTGTGACTGTGAGAGCCCTCTAGGGAGGCAGCTCTGGGGGAAAGAAAGAAAAAGGTGCAGTTTTACCAAGTCCAGGAGCCTCCATCCTGCTCATGCCTTTTCATGGGGCAGCAAAGGGTCTCCTGTCCTGAGAGCAGAGAGCTCAAGAGGGCAAAGCTCCCTGCCTCCTTCAGCTGCTTGCCAGAGAGAAGCGGGATGCCCAGCCAGGTCACCCGGACGAAGCAACAGACAGAGGCTGCCTGTCCTGTGTTCTCCCTCAGGCTAAAGGTGACAGTCTCAGCTCCTGCTCCCACTCTCCCCAGAAGGGAAGAAAGAAACAGTGGCCCTAAGCACCTGCCCCGGTCACCTCCTGCCCTCCTCCCTCCCGCACCTGACCTCACTGTGGGGAAAGAAACCTGCCTGAGAGGGGGGCATGTCCCCATCACAATGGGAGGTCATCTGGGTCCACCTTGTCCTGAGAAGGAACCAAGCATGAAGATCATGAGTGAGGGGTGAGGGGGTTCCAAGGGGGGCCCAGGCAGGGGAAGAGAGGTGAGGAGCCAGGGGAGAGGCCCCATGGACGATGGACGATGGTGGAGGGCTGGGGGTGCTCTGCCGGTGGCTGCAGTGAATGGACATCTGTCACCCCAAATCACACACCAAAGGCTGAAAAGCGATAGAACGAAAAGCAAAAGGATCAAGGCAGCATTTTCCTCACACACGCAGAAGCAGCAGAAGTGACGTGGAAGGGGGAGCATTGGTGGCGTGTCCACCTTCTCTCTCCAATGCCAGGCACATGATGTGCTGGCTGCGGGCTCAAGTCGTACCCATGAGTTGACAGAGTGAGCTCAAGATTCCCTGCTGCAGAACTCGCAATAGGTTAAGAACCACAAAACCCCAAATCTAAGCACCTCATTAAACTACTTTTCCACCGACAGGACCTCAGGCAGGCCCAGCTCCGCACTGGACCTGCCCGGTGAAGTCACCTCCAGGTCACAGCGACTTGCCCGCTTTGACTTGCCGGCTCCCGGGTGCCGGCCCCCAGCACCCCCAGGCCCGGAGAAGCCCCTCTTCTTGACAACACTGTGCGTCATGAACTCGCCGGTGACACTTTGGCATCCTCTGCCATCCCGTAGTCTCAGGGCCGAAAAAACTCAACAAGACCAAATCTTAGCTCTCTCCGCTGCCCCCTCAGCCAGGCCTGCAGCCAGCTCCTGAGCGCCAACGGGCTTCCTGCCGCAGCATCGGGGCAGAGGGCAGTTTGCAAAGAACACAACTGAAATACTGATAGCGAAGACCAATGGAGAACGTGCCCGGGGCCACCCGGAGCTGCCCAGAGGTCAGCTGCTCCCAAAGTCCAGGCCAGGAACTTCCTGCTGGGGTCAGCCTGCAGGAAAGCAGCTCTTGGCTGGTCAGCGACTGAGGGTGAGGTGGCCACCCACTGACCGGTTCCGGCCCCCGGGACGCCCCATCGCGAAGCAGGCATGAAAAGCCATTCTGTAGCACCCCGAAGGGAGTCCGGAATCTCTGTCCCGGGGAGGAGAGAGGCCTGCCCTCCACAAGCAGGGCATGCACGTGCCCCAGCCGAGATCGGGGGACCAAGTGGGGGGCACGGATGCCCGGGCTGAGAATCGCATGGCGTTGTTACTTAGAGCAACGCCCTCCGACCTCGCCCCCCAACAGTTCTCCCAGGAAAGCATGTCATCACCCCACTTCTCAGGTGAGGAAACAGCTGGGAGACCCCGCGCCTTCCCAGGCCAGAATGGACGGAATCCCAATGGCTCGCTATGTGGCTCCCACCAGACCCCCCAGAGGCACTGTCCATGGGGAGTGGACTCCCTGAAGGTCTGCACAGTGGCCAGGGGCCGAGGAGCAAAGGGATGACCCGGGCAGTCCCAAAGTGCTGCGGGACATCGCTGCTTCCCACGGGCTCTTGGCCGCAGCCCCCCCGCCGATCCCAGGGGAACCAACAAGCCCACTCTTAGAGGCCACATGACCCACCCTCCAGGGGCTCTCTGCCTGGCTCCAGCTGGATTGCACAACGCTCCAGCAGGCAGGCGCACCCGGGCCAACACGCCTGAAACTTAGCACAGGAAACACAGGAGGAGGCCGGGCACGGTGGCGCGTGCCTATAAGCGGCAGCCTAGGAAGCCACGGCTGGGGCCAGGGACTGCGGTTCAAGTCCCGCCGGGGGCACATAGAGAGACCTATTTCCAAAAACATAGCTGGGCGTGGTAGCATGCGCCTGTAATCCCAGCTACCTGAGAGGCTGAGGCTGGGGATGGCTTGAGTTCGTGGTACCCCAGGCAACGTAAGCCTGCAGTTCCACGGGCAAAAACAGCAAGACCTGGTCTCAAAAAAAAACAAAGAAACACAGGAGGAGGGGTTGGCAGCCAGGTGTGAATACAGAACATCAGAGGCCCAGGCAGAAATCTCTAGGATAAGACGCTGCCCCCAGGGGCTCTGGGAGCCGAGGTCTCGGGAGCACAGGAAGCCCACAAGCGATGCCACTGAGACCGTGAGGCATCGGGAGTTCAATGCCCTCGAAGCCCTGGATCCCCGGGGCCACATCTGCTGCGCCTCCTTGCACGGGGATGGGCTCTGTCCAGGAGCCACTGGGGACAGACAGGGTCCGGTAGCCGCGGCGACTCCGGCTTTGACAGCTTCGGCCATACCCCACCAGGCAGTGCAGCCTCAGCCCTTCACCCGCCGACTGAGAGCCGAGTGCAAGTGCGTGGGGCTGGGGCCTCGCGGGCCTCAGGGCCTCCGCTCTGCTCCTGGACCACAGCGGAGCCTCCACCCTCCCCCGACGAGGCGCCCCCAGCAGCAAACAATCCCGCAGCTTCTCTTCTCCCGTGGGGCACAGCTGGTCAGGCGGTGCCAGGGCAAAGGCTCCATCCCCCTGCACGCAGGCCTGGGTGTGCGGTGCAAGCTGGCACGCAGCGCCCATGCTCAGGCCGCACCCCGTGGCGCCCGGCTGAGTCCCGGCAGATTCAGGCCGGTCCACGGCAGCACTGTGGCCTCCCGCTCACACGTCAGGGCTGGCAAGGAGGCCAAGGCGATGCCCACCGGCCAGGGGACGCCAGGCTGGCAGATCCGGGGCACGGGGGAGATCAGGGAGCTGGCACAGGCGCCCTCTGCAAACCCAGAGGCAGCGTCTCCGGTGCCACAGAGCTCAGTCCCGAAATGCCCCCTGTCGAGGGGAAGCTCAAACCTGACCTGGGGCTCTCGGCCAGACACCCAAGAGGGCACAAGGTCCCAGCCCGAAGGGCGTGTAGACGTGAGAAGGAGCAACTGGACCTCCCAAGGCCTGTCTCTCGTGGGGTGGCCGCAGGTCCTCCCGGCTCCGGCCGCGGCCACGGCTGCAGGCACACAGCACAGCGACGCACGCAGTGTGACGTCAGCACGTCAGTGTTAGACGTCAGCAGTGCGAGGCCACCTAGTTCTCTGGGTTCAAGACCCGGATGGAGACCCAGCTCTGGGGTCAGGGGTCTCTGGAGCCACTGACGCCTCTGTCCCTGAGCCTCCTCCACCGTGAGGTGGGGTGAAAGGTGGGGACCCCCCGGCTGCCTCAGACTTCACCACCCGCTTCTCCGAGTCCCACAGGCCAGCTACCTGGGGGGCCAGGACAGAGCACCCACCAGCATGAGAAGTCAGCGGCAGGGCCCAGCGGCCCTAGCGTGGCAGCCGACTTAATGAAACCTCAAGTCTGTGCAGCGCCATTAGAGACGCCGGCCAGCTCGCGGCGAATACAGGTGTGAGGTCAGGAGCCCAGCCCTGGCAGCTGGCCACCCAGGTGCCCGTCTGGCATTTTCCCCAGTTGGGCATGACCCCCACGGATGCCTCATGACCATTAACACAAGTTGAAAGGCAGCCCCCCCCCACCATCCATGTGTTAACACGGTCTTCAGAATGAAGGACCTTAAGCGGGCACGGTGGCGCGCACCTTTAAGCACAAGCTTATGGAGCGTGGGCTGGGACTGGGAATCACTTGAGGCTGTGGGTTCGAGACCCACCCGGGCAACATAGTGAGATCTAGTCCCAAAAAATAGCTGGGTGTGGTAGCGCACCTGTAATCCCAGCTACCTGGGAAGCTGAGGCTGGGGATCATTTGAGTCTGCTGTACCCTGGGCAACGTGAAGTTGTGGTTCCATGGGCAAAAACTTAGTCTCACAAAGGACCTTGTGGTGAGATCATCCGAGAGCTGGGCTGAGACCTTAACCCAGTGGCAGGTATCGTTAGGAGAGAGGACAGGGGCACTTAGATGCAGGTGGAGGAAAGAGATGGTGGGGGCATGATGGGAGGGAAGCAGGAAGGGTTCACCCCAAAGCTGCCAGAGGAGCTACCTGCTTACACTGTGACTCAGAGCACTGGCTCCAGCATGGAGCGAGGACAAACGTGTGTTGTTCCAGAGGCTTCTCTGGTGGGGATGTGTCTCAGCAGCCCCCAGGAATGCAGACACCCGCCCCAGGAATGAGGAAAGGATCACCACTCAGCTGGGGGGAGGGGGAGCCACAGAAAGCTAAGAAACTTGTCCTGTGCACTGGGCATCTACCACCCACCCTCTGCCCCTTCCCCAGCATACTCTCACCCACCCTACATGCGCGCACACCTGCACACGCACGCCTGCACACACACTCAGACACACACACACACACACACACAATCCCAGGCCCCCTTCCAGGAAAGGCACTATAACTGTTCCTGTGCACAGTCCGTGGCAGTTACCTGGGGCCCAGGACACAATCAAGGCCCAGCACTGACTCAGCCTCGCTCAGAACCCCCCAGAGCCAGCTTCTCTAGGGGAGTCCACTTCCCATCACAACTACAGAACGTGGAGCTTCGCTCTAATTTTCCTCTGCTGCTAAGAGGCTGAGAAGCAAGAGCGTCTTGTTTGATGAGAATCGATCAAGGCGCCTCTGAGGGCTCCCGTGAACGAGAGTGCGCCTCTCGCCCTCGACAAAGGCCCACTGTAAGTCCAGAACACAAGAATGTCACTGGAATGGCACGGCTTTCACATGAAAGGCTTACGGGGATGCCTTTCCAAGGAAGACTTTCAATAAAAACAGCTCGTCTGTTTTGATGCCTCATGGTATCTGAACCACAGACCTAGGCACCAGCACGGACCTAGGCACAAACACAGACTCGGAGAATATGGTCAAAAACAGGACCTCACTTTCACTGGGAAAGTGGATCCAATTTTCTGCGAAACAGAGAGGTAGCTGAGAAGCTGTTCTCTCGCACAGCAAAACGTTATGGGATCTGAGGGCCACCAGAAATTCATTGTTGAAGCCCGACTCCTTTCACATCCTTGGGGATGCTGGAGTTGCCCCCCCAACCGTCCCCCCACCCCACTGGTCTGCTCGAGGTTCCCTAGCTTATTTTACCGGAGCCTCTCAAAGCAGTGATGAGGGTTTGGAGCAGAGATGAGAGTATTTCACACCTCCATCTTGCCTGAAAACGTCTTCTACCCCACTGACTCTTGACTTCTATTTATAAAGAAGGTTCAAGGCTTGGAAAATTATTGGGGTTGAGCTTCAGCGGCTATTCCCAAACAGCATTGTGTCATTATTGGCCCACGTTGAGCTGGGCGAGCTCCCAAATTTGTGACATAATCAGGCCTTTCTCTGCATTACTCCATACACTCTGTGCTCCCTCCACATTACACCGCTGAATCATATGCTCTTTTCAGCAAGACCCATTGCCAGAGGATTAACATTAGACAGCACAATTCCATTATTCAGCAGCCCCATTCAAATCCAGTTCTAAACTCTAAGAGAGATTTCAGGGCTTCACAGAGAAGAGCTGCCAGAGCGCTCAAAGGGGAGGTGGGGTGAAGGGGAGGTGGGGTGAAGGGGAGGTGGGGTGAGGGGCTCGAATGTTTTACATAACAACTCAACCTAAACCCCATTACAAAAGCGAGTCCAGGGTTGCCCTGGCCCAGCTATGACTCCTGACTCCTGGAAGGGCCCAGCCTCTCCTAATGAATGGTTTGTAAACCTATGCAAAGCCATAATCCCAAAAGACCACCAGAGCCAATTATCTTATTCCCATCATAAATTACCTAATTTCAAAATTAGGTATTTATAACGGTGAGCCCCAAATCTAACTTTCTTTCCTTAAATAGAAACACTGTCACATCAATTTCAGGATACATGAGCCCCAACATGAATCCAAGTCATATGTCCTTTGATGGGAGGATTTAAGCACAGTGGAGCCAAAATAATGTTTAGCCATTTTCTTTTCCTTGTCAAGGGTTCATCTCTTTGTCTTCTAAGCTATCTGTATCTAGGTAGTCTCACTAAGAAGTGTTCTACAAATACCTCCATGAGCAAAGAGGGCTCTAAAACCTCATCTTTTATGAATTTCCTTTTTATCTACAGTGTAGAAAACCCTATCAGATTTTACGCTGACTTCTGAAAAATCAAAACACACTTGTATTCAAATGGTAATAGACTCTTCTCACGCTTCCCAAGGCAGAGATTTTTTTTATGGGTTCAGTTCAACTTGATAGAAACTCAGCGGTTTTCTAATCCTAAAATTTTAATTAGCCAAATGTACATAATCTGGTGAATCAAGCTTCTGGGAAGTTTTTTAAAGGCTCTTCGGATGATTCAAATGTCTGAAGTCTCGTTCTTCAGAGAGTTTCCAGCTCTTGAAGGAGATGAAATGCCTGTGTATGGAATTAATACACTGGGGACACTAGCAAAGGCAGGATGTGTGTGTGTGTGTGTGTGTGTGTGTGTGTGTGAGTATATGTGTGTGAGTGTGTGTGTGAGAGAGCATGTGTGTGGTTTAGGAAGAGTCACACATTAAGGCAAAATGAACCCAGGGGAGCTCTGAGATGAACCCACTGTAGGACTCAGCAGCCAGCATAGGCAAGCTAATGGGGTGACCCCCACCAAGGACACAGAACAGGTGGTGGCACTTGGTCCACATGGAGGACAAGCAACCCAGAGCCCAGCACCACCACCGTCCATGAGAAGAGGTGGCCCTCTAGCACTCCAGGCATCACCACTGCCAGTGTGAACAAACCCCTCCTGAGAGACCCAATCTGGGGAGAGGGCTGAGCTTCCGAGGACATAAGGTCACCTACTGATTTGGGGCAGATTTGAGTTTCCAGGGACATAAGGTTACGTAGTCTTTTTTTCTTTTTTTTTTTTTTTTTTTTTTTTTGAGACTAGGTCTTGCTATGTTGCCCATGGAACCGCAGGCTGACATTGCCCAGGGTACCACAGACTCAAGCGATCCCCAGCCTCAACCTCCCAGGTAGCTGTGATTACAGATGTGCACCACCATGCCCAGCTATTTTTTAAGACTAGGTCTCACTACGTTGGTCCGGGCGGGTCTCGAATCCACAGATTCTAGCAATTCCTAGTCTTGGCTTCCCTTCCTAGGCTGGGATTAAAGATGTGCGCCACCTTGCACAGTCCCAATGTAGTCTTAAGACATTTAACTAAAATGCTACTTATCTGAGTGCTGGATTGAAAGATAATCCTACACGTTCATGCAGGTCCTTTTTAAGGGAGGAAACAGCTTCCAGGAACAGATGGGACAAGCGCCGAGGAAGTGGAGGACATCCCCAGCGCTCACCTGGCCCAGCCCAGGCAGGTGGCGGTCCGTATCACTCCCTGGCCCTTCTTGGGAGAATGTCAGCTCTCTCAAAAACAAAGTTCTCCTACCTCCTCCCCACCCCCACTCCCTGCACATGCTGACAGTCCCCAGAGTGACCTCAGCTTACGTCATGCCACCTCCATGTCACATCAGAGGACGCCTGTGATCCGGAGGATCACCCCAAACATGTAAGTCTGATGAGGAACCAAGACGGTCGAAGGGCAGAAGACCCTCTCAACGGCCAGCTTGTATCAGAAAAACGAGACGCACCAACTCTTGGGGAAGCTTGGGAGATGCAAGACTCATGGCGACTTCAGAGGAGGCCGGCAGAAGAGGGGGTGCAGGGCTGCTGCTGGGGAAGAGAGACTCACCGACGACGTCGAGGTGGTAGGTGTGGTTGATGGACCCGTACTCATTCTCCACCACGCAGGTGTAGTTCCCTTTGTCAGATGGGACCACGCTCTCCATAATCAGGCTCCAGTGCTGGTTCCGGACCTGCAGAGACCAGCAGAGAGGGGGTTACATGACCATGTCGGGGGGCGGGGGGAGAGGCCAGGCTGGGCATGGAATACCAAGCACCTGCCTTTTTGACTGAAAAAGTGGGGAGACACAAGGCAAGCAGCATAGAATCACCCGAACCCTCAATTTCCCTCCTCATAAGGACCTGGAATGGTGACAAATGAAAGTGACAATCTCATCACGGTAAATGCCTGGTGGGTTCAGATGTGCAGGTTGGCAGCGGGCTGGCATCGGCAGGATGTCCCGCCCGGAGCTGCCAAGGGCTAAGGACCCTGAGCACCAGGTACACAGCCCAGTGATGCAGGACAGGTGAGCGAGGAGGTGGCTCGTCCACTGGAAGCCCTCAGCACCACGGAATCTTCTAGAGCCAACACAGCGCCAAGCACAGCACTGGCCACTCCATGGCCCTTGGCTCACCCTCCTCCCATGGAGCCAACGGGAGGTGCTGGTGTTGCCGCAGGAAGCTTTGGCTTGAAAGACTCTCGTTTATCCCTGCAGCCCTCAGACGTTGTCTGAGGTCTCCAGAAGTGCCAGCTGGGAGCCAGGTCTACCGCCCCCCCCACCCCCACCCCCGCCGCTGGGAGCAGCTGAAGAGATGAGGCACATTCTTTAGGAAACTCAAGCTAAGGCTCTGTCCCTGGCTCACAAGCCCAAAAGATTTTTCGAAAGAAGCAGCCCAGAGGCAAACAAGCCAGCATCACTCCTACCCATGGCTCTGCCAACACACACACGCGCGCGCACACACACGCACACACACCCCATTCCCACCTAGCTTTGGAGATTCTAACTCAAACAGAAGACTTGACTAGACTCCATGTGTTTTGTTTTGGGTTTTGTTTTGTTTTTTTTGAGACTAGGTTTCGCTATGTTGCCCGGGGTAGTCCTAATCCCACGGACTCAAGCGATCCCCAGCCTCAGCCTCCCAGTCCTTGGATTACAGGTGAGAGCACCACCACACCTGGCCTAGACTCAACGTTTTAACAAGCCTGATCATTCCTGATGAGGCCAAAAAATGTAGATTCATGATCAGGCTCAAACTTTCATATTTTAGGCTGGGCACGGTGGCGCGTGCCTGTAAGTGGCAGCCTAGGAAGCCATGGTGGGGACTGGTGATTATGGTTTGAATCCAGCTCGGGGCAACGTAGTGAGACCTAGTTCCAAAAAACTAGCTGGGCGTGGTGGCACGCGCCTGTAATCCCAACTACCTGGGAAGCTGAGGCTGGGGTGTGCTTGAGTCCATGGTGCCCTGGGCAACATGAGCCTGCGCTTCCATGGGGCAAAAATAGCGAGACCTAGTCTTAAAAAATAACTGGGTGTGGTGGCGCGTGCCTGCAATCCCAGCTACTTGGGAGGCTGAAGCTGGGATTGCTTGAGTCTGTGGTACCCTGGGCAACAAACGTCTGCGGTTCCGCGGGTAACATAGTGAGACCTAGTCTCTAAAAGATGTGGATGCTGAATTCTCCAAAGGCAGTAGAAATTCTTGACCTCAATCCTGTCCCCTACACGTGACCCCAGAGCTGTATGTTCACACACGAGCTTCTGGATCAGATGCAGGGCTGGCGGGAGACCCTTTTCCCCCCGCTCCCAGGGGCCCTGCAGTGGGGCCAGCTGGTCCCTAGCCCCAGTCACGTGGAGAGCAACTCGGGGCTGAAGCCACCAGCCCTCACATCACCAAGCCACAAAGCCAGCGGTGAGCCCGGCTGTAAATATTCAGATCTTTGAGCCTGCTCAGATGTCACTCCTGTGAGCCCTTAATCACGGCAGCGCCTGCCTCTGGACCCCATCCAAGCTGCCCATGTCGTTCTTGTGCCTCGATCCAGGCTTGGCAAGCGGCAGGTTCCATGTGGAGCTGGACCTGAACCTAAACCATGCTGGGAGGCCACCGCCCACCTTGGCCCACGACGTGCCATCTTGGCACAGCAGGACATACGCTGCGGCCATTTTTAACCCCAGGCAGCTGGTCAGCTCTGGCCTCTCTGGGAGCTGTAGCCACACTGCTCACTCCTCCTGGGCATGTGTTCTCAGAATGGTGACTTCCTGGAGGAGTATGACAAATACGAAGGAGCTGGCTTTTCACAAGGTGTCTTCTCCAGGAGAGACACATTTCCCACCAGGACCCCGGCTCTGCCCCAAGCCGTGCTGTGAAGATTTGTTTCCTCATGCCGACCACTCCTAGATTTGATTCCTGGACAGACCATGTGGAACGTGGAAGCAGCTAAGAGGAACACCTCCTGTCTCTCTAGCCCTGGCACACTAGAGGGTGGGCAATAACACATCTCTCACCTGTCACCCAGCTTCCTAACCTCTTTAAAATGTCCCAAGAGACATAGGACCTACTAGTAATGACTGCTGCCCCAACAGATAAATTCTCCTGTTTTCATGCATCCCCGCATCCTCCCTGCTGCCTGTCACATACGCTTTGCTCCTTCCTCATGACATCATTGGAACATTTCCCTGCCAGGGTATACAAGGGGCTTCACAACTTCATTACAGCTGGACCTGGACATGCTTCCCAGGATCCCCATTCTACAGGCTGGCCTCACAGATCACCATCCATCTCTTCTGTCTCATTTTCTTCTTCATTCCACACGTGACACCTAACAAGACCACCCATCCCAGATGTCATGCGCTGTGGCATTTGCCAGCTGTTCCAGAAGCTGCCACCTGTGGGTCTCTTTGATACGCTGGTAGGGGTGATCTTACACTCAATTAGAGGGCATTAATGACAAGCCAAGAGACCACAAACAGTAACCCTCTAAAGAGGAGGAACAAAGGCATGAGGATGTGCATGTGTGTGTGCATGTGCACAAGAGCATTGTTTCCACACCAAGATTCCATGCAAATGTAAAAAACAACCCCAAAATGGAAGTTGTCCTCCTCTGGATGTTTTTCCCAATCCCTCAGCTTTTTGGTATTGTATGGTCAAATGCACACACACCACTTCTACTTTCACAGGAGAGCCTGTAAATACCCAATAAACATATGAAAAGAAGCTTAGCCTCCAGGGAAATGCAAATGAACACAATAATGAGACAAGCTATTCACCAGCTGATTAACCAAAATTAGGAAGAGCAATGTCACAGAGGACTCTGTGAACACTAGGGAAATGGGAACATCAGTTGAGGGAAAGCTACTGCAAAATAATTCAGTAGTAGCGATGAAAATTAGTCCCACTTTTTTTTTTTTTGGTACCCGGTTAATTTCACATCAAAAACCTAGTCTACCTAATGAATAGTAGGAATTCTTCAAGACACAGTAACACAGCTGCTGGTGAAAGCATTGTTTATAACAGCAAAAGAATTTAAAAAGAAAAAACACTGAGTGACTAGCAACATACACGTCATCCTGCATGGCAGGACGTAACATTCATGCCAAGAGATTCACACGCCGTCATCAAAAAGAATCAGGTAGTTGTATATTCACACCTGGCTAGGATATCAACCAGGTGAAGTCATTAACGAATAATGAGTTAATAATGAAAAAAATGTAAGCTGAAGACGTGTGTGTGTGCAATGCCATTTTGTAAAAGTCTCTCTCTCTCTCTCACACACACACACACACACCACACACACACACACACACCCCCTTACAAGACGCATCCCGACTGATGCTAGCAGCGTGACTGCATACCCACTGCCAACACCAGAAAGAAAACATACAAAATTGCTAGCAATATGCTTTCTATAACTAAGCGGTGGGATGAGGAATGTTGTTTACGTTTTTCTCATTTCACTTTTCTAATATAAACAGAACCCCACACACACATGCCAGCACACACACACACACATGTGCCCCCTGTGCCACCCTCCCCCCAGCGCCCTGATGCAGACCACCACACCAAACAGGCCATGCTGGAATACAGAGACCAGGAGCCCACACACGTTCCCTCTAACAGGCCCCTCCTGCCCACAGCCAAACCTCTGGAATTCATCCTTGCTTTCCCCAGGCCCAGAGCAGAATTAGAATGGGGGGTTTCAGCACTGTCCCCTAGGATGTTACAATGACACTTGCATACTGGAACAAAGCAGGTGGATGCAATGGGCCTAAACTCTTCCCTGCCACATAACAAAAGCAAATTCTGCAGACATTCTGCAGACATTCCACACATTCCACAAAAGGAGAGCCAGACAGGTTGTTTGAGAATTCCTGACACCTTAGTCCTCTAAGGTGCAGGTCAAACTCCCATCATCTACCTTCAGGTGACAAATGGAAATAGAGATTTAGTTTGACACCAAAACAGCTAGGTCAAAGGTCAAAGGTGAAGGACCCAGGCTGACCCCTGGGCTTCCATGGCCAAGCCCATGAGCTTTGTGGCCAGATCTCCCTCCCAAGGCCCAACCTGCCTGGAAGGACAGCAGTTCTTCATCGAGGCGCCCCAGAAACAACCACCCAACACAAGCCAGGTGTCACCGGAGGCATGGGTCCCCACCCTTAGCAGGCTCCAGGGACCCCATGGTCCACTCTGCGTGGAGTGCGCATGAGCTGAGCTGTGTCAAGACTGCGGCTGCACCGCTGCTGACCGCCATGCAGACGGAGCTGCAGACAGCCGTTTACCTAAAGGCTGCACCCCAAGTTTGGAGATGTCCAGAGAACAGGGCTGGGCAAGCCTCTGGGACCAGGGGCGCCTCTTCCACTCAGTAAACCACCACCGGGTGCCCTGAGAGCTGGGCAGTGGGTTACAGCATGAAGAGGCTGTGCTCTGCAGTGCTCACCACCCATAAAGATCCTCCAGGACCCCCGCTGCCCTCGCTGTTCAGCCATCTCATGGTCCGCCTCGAAAAGCTGAACACGGTCACCTCACAGTCCCAAAATTGCACTCCGCAGCCACACACCCAATGGACCTGAAAGGAGACTCGGAAAGAGTCTCATACATCATTCACAACGGTCGACAGGCAGGCGCGGCCAGGGCCCACCAACGGAGGCAGGACACATAGAAGGGACAGGCCAGGGAAGGGTTAACATTGTTCAGCCCCAGGAAGTAATATGACAGCCTGAGGCCCCAGGGACAGACCTTGACACTGTGAGCCAACAAGCCAAGCAAAGGGTCACATTCTTGAGCCCACTTAGTGAGATACTCAGAATAGGCAGATTCGTAGAAAGCAACTCATAAAAGAATTCATAGATGAGAGGTGACAGGGTCTGAGGAAGCACAGGGTGTACATTGGTGGGGCAGAGCGTGACAGTGACCCACTGTAAATGATGACAAGTTTGAAGGTCTAGATGTTATAGTAAAAAGAAAAAAAATTCCCATGCAGGTCATGGAAGCTGGAAGAATGGCCCAACTTCACTCTCAGCAGTAGAGCCTGGGCCAGTTGGGTCTACATGCTCCTCAGAGACCAGAACTCTCTCTGTTTTGCATCAGATCACCTCCTTTCCTAGCTTTTCCTTAGATAAGGACTGAGGCATAAAGGAGTGTTCTGGTCAAACATGACACCGTCTACATTTAAAGAAAGCAGTTCAATAGGAGCCTGGACTTTGGAGTGAGTGTCTGGGTTTCCCTGGCAGCGCCACCACCCATAAGCATGTGACCACCTCATCGGCAAATGGGCAAAAGAGCAGAACCTGCTTCTTTGGGTTGTGTAGGGAGAGAGGAGGGGGGAGAAGAGAGGGGTGGAGTGGTTGAGGTGGGGTGCGGGAGGCAGCTGGCACTCAGACACAGATGAGACGTCAATAGCCACCAGGCCATGCCAACACACCCTACTTCCTCATCACAGGCTGCTTGATCTGGGATTACAGCTGGCTATCTTGGCTGAGAAAAGTTCAACAAAGTCCCAATATATTAGTAAGGACATTAGTAGTGATTCCACCAAATAAACATACTTCTGGATTAAGCCTTACATTGAGTCAAATGTCTTTGAAATGACATCTGCAATAACCTAAAAAACGTAAATCTATTTAGCCTACACATCAAAACCACCAGTTGAGTTGTGATTATAAGAAAATCATTTCTAAGGCTGGGCATGGTGGTGCATGCCTGTAGGTGGCAGCCTAGGAAGGCACGGCCGGGGCCAGGGAACGCAGTCTGAGTCCCACCGGGGGCACGCAGTGAGACCTAGTCCCAAAAAAGATAGCTGGGCATGGTGGCATGCACCTGTAATCCCAGCTGCCTGGGAAGCTGAGGCTGGGGATTGTTTGAGTCTGTGATACCCCAGGCAACATGAGCCTGCGGTTCCTCAGGCAAAAATAGTGAGACCCAATCTCAAAAAAGAAAAGAAAATCATTTCTAAGCTGGGCATGGTAGTATATGCCTGTAATCCAAGCACTGGGAGGTAAGAGGCCAGGGATCACTTGAGTTTACGGGTTCGATACTACTCCGGGCAACATAACAAGATCTGGTCTCAAAAAAAGCAGCCGGGCGCAATGGGTGCCTGTAATCCCAGCTACCTGGGAGGCTGAGGTTGGGGATCACTTGCGCCCGCAGGATCGGGACTACCCCGAGCAACATAGCAAGACCTAGTCTCAAAAAAAAAAAAAATTTCTAATGTTCTTCCCTTGAATCTGAAATATACCTGGGAACTAACTGTCCATGCTCTAAAATGTTTCATGCTGCTAAGGGGATCCTGGGAATCCTAACTTCCAGGATGTGGAGGACCAGAGACCTCCATTGATACTGGCAGCCGCGCTGAAGGACAGTTTATCCTGCAAGCCCTCTTAGTTCTTAGGCAGTTAGCAAGTAGCATGATAGGTTCTGAAGAATCCTCTTCTCCTTTATGCCTAAACCCTTATCTAAGAAAAAGCTGGGAAATGAGGTGATCTATGAATTATCTCAGTCATCTTCTTGCTTTTCTGCATTAAATTGTAATAACTGTTCGGATTCCTGTGAAAAATTAGTAATAATCTATTCTGTTGTTTCAGATGAAAGTGGTTGATGCTGCATCACCGTTTGCTTCCTCTACCAGTTCTCAGAACTGGGTGGGTTGGGATATCTGAGATGGTTTATAATCTTCTCATTTCAGGGTAGGTGACAAATGACTAAAACATGTTACCCCTCCTGTCAAGAGAGAACTGAAAGGCTGAACCTCGCACAATAAGGGGGATACAGGAACACTCCAAGCCAGGCTTTAGCATTTTAGCTAAATTATTAACATCCAGCCAATGTTAGCCACATGCTAAGAAAAATAATTTGATTGAATCACCTAAGGATAGCTCAGCACGAGCTCTTTGATAAATAAGACTAAACTGCAGAGTATCACATACCTCTGTTGGTTATTTTAATTAAAATAAGCTTTCTGGTCCACTTTGATAACACTCTTTGATTTTGTTTTGCTTTTCGTGTCTCTCCCCGTTCACGGGGTCACTTACACATAACACAGCGGATGAGGGTTATCCCCTGAGGAGGAGGGAAGGCTGGAGGGCCAGGGCCAGGCTATGGGACTTGTGAAGAGGAAAAAAAAGTCACAGAAATAACACACATTTGTTTGTGGAAATGTTCATGTCTTGCTTTCATCTTGGAAAACTTGACACTTTGCTTCTTCACAAAATATAAGATGGAAGTCAGGGGAGAGGAGGGCGGCGCCACGTCTTGGTCAGTGAGGCCTCTCTCCTCTGAGGGAAGCACAGAGGAATGGGAGCCACTAAATGAACAGTCCTGGTCATTTAGACCAGTGTGAACAGGCACAGTTCTTCAAAGTTCACTAGACAAGAAAAGACACACCAGAGGGAAGACCCACCATCCGTCCCAGTCCACTTCCGGCTCCCTCCCGCTCACTTCCGGCTCTCCTCAGAACCGAACAAGGGCCGCCAGGGGACCACCTGGGAATCCCACAGGTAAGCATGGCCTCTTGGACTGCCACAGAATTCATGACCGGGGTAGGTCCCTCCCATCACTGGTGAGGAATGTATTTAAGTTAACTACATTTTCCTGGGGGTGACAGATCTGCTTTTCTAGTCCCAGAAGGTTCTGGGGCTCCATGGAATTTCTAAGTTTCCAGGATCCCCAAAATGAATGTCTGAAGGTTGTGGAAATCCCATCACTGAATCCAGTTTCACTACCTCAAATCTGGCCCCAGGCCCCTCCGGCCATGGCCTCAGCCGCCCGGCCCCAGGGAAGGCCTGGCAGGGTGGCCTCTTGGCCACCAGCAGCGAGCAAACACATTCCTGAGGTGCTATGCTTTCCTTTTCATGCATTTTTGTTGTTGTTGTTGTTAAAGCAAGATATATTTTAAACTTTTGTTCCCACGCACTGGAATTCCATTTCTCTTTCACATAAATGGCTCAAACATGAAACAACAAAAATACTTTGGTTCTCTGTGCTTCACAGGGTGGGGAAAGAACAGAAGTATTCACTGAAGGTTTCGGGTTTTGCTTTTAGAACACATGGGTGCTCTGAATTAAGTGGAATATTGTCAGTAATTAAAATTGAGCTGCACCTGTTAAAAATCAAGCCGCATCTTCTCATTAGGCACCCCCAGTCTTCAGCCCATGTTAATCACGAATTCAGATTTGCAAAGTGCTCCTTACCCATAATAATGAGTTTGGTCCTGTTTATTTTGAGACTAGGAATTCCTAGAGCTCAACCGCTCTTTATCCTGATTTCCTACATGTCTTAAGTAAGAAAAATTAGGACTCTGCCCACCTCCTTAGACCTAAGTTGTAAAAAAAAAAATGATTGGAAGTCATCAACTATGGTTTTCAAGAGCTTCTGGTGGTGAGAATGACCCTGGAAACCACCATTACAGTGGATTAAATTTTTCCTTCCAGCCAGCTCATCATCTAGTGAAATCATGGACAAAATAGCTGAAGGTCAGCCTTCCGATCCCAACAGTCCTGTGAGAGAGACCAGTGGAGCCATCAGCTTTCCAATCCACAGGAACTATGAAATCTATCTCGTTGTCTAACAGCATCACATCTTGGATTAGTTTGTTACCCAGCAATAGGTAGCTGATACATCTACCACTCAAGTTCCAAATGCACCAAGGAATTTCATGTAAAGTTCCTTAAGTTTCCCACATGTAGTAAATTCTTATGGTTCTCTCCCTTTCCAGGCTAAATCATTGGGAGATTCCATCTCTCAAAGATACCCTTCCTTCAATCTCAGCCCAGAACCCTGTCCCAATCTCCACTGCCCTTACTCTCCCAAACATTACCACCTCTCCCTGCACATTCAGGCTCTTTGGACTTCACCCCGTAATGTTCTGCCAGCATGTTTGCCTTTCCTGCTCGATGAGGAGCCCCGAGGAACTGGACTGTGCTTTGTCCAGAGACTAGGGCAGTGCCTGCCAAAAGGTGGCCCATTTATTTGCAAAGACATGAGCAGGCACGTCAGGCAGTGGCAGAGAGGGTTGGCAATTTCAGCTTCCAGATTCCACTTCGCTGCAGGCCCAACTCTTCAGCCTCCTTGAAGATGGAGGACAGGGAGTGTGCCTGTCAGCCTGGACACATTCTCTCTTAATAAGTGACATTCCCTCCTCCTGCCTCAAACCCACCCAAGGGACAACACTGTCCACACAGAGTGACCACACTTCCAGTTCTCACATTCTCAGATTCTGCTCCAGTGTTAGGTTTACAGACTCTAAATCATTAGAAAACAGACCCACATCTCACCGGCTCTGTTCTCAACCTCTCATGCAAAGAACGAGGCAAATGGGGACTGTACTTTCAAGTTCTAGACAAGCCCATTTCTTTTTTAAATATCAAACCTGGAAGTGACCGGTGATGATCACTGAGTCCAAAACGATGCCTTCTCGTTCTTGCTAACTTTTGACTACTCAAAAAAATGCAGGTGAGTTTAAGAAAGCGAATGTTTGGAAAACTTCATTCTACCTTGTAGCCTCCAATGCGATGTTCCTGCTTAAATTCCTTCCCGTTTTTCAGCCATCTCATCGTTGGAGTTGGATTCCCCCCAGCTGGACAGCGAAACTTGACGGTGTTGGCTGCAGGCACAGCATGCAGACGCTTCTCCATCTTCTCCGTGTTGGTCCAATACGGTGCTCCTGTTTTGGAAAACAACATTATAATGCAGATTGGCGGATGACTCCGTCTCCATTACTAAGCTCCTACAGGTAAGATCGTTAGATTTGGTGTGTGAACAATGGGGCAGTTTCAAAATCTTGGGGTAATATTTACAATAGGAAAAAAATTTCTGAAGTCTCATCCAGCTGGTCTTGCAAAAGGTCTCTGGAGTGGACGACTTGTTCGTTTATGTCTATTAACAGGGGGAAAAACGCTGCAGGCACCTTCCATCCCTCCTTCTTAGTGCCAGAATATAAATTCATGTTGAATCATGTTTGAAAATGCTACTTGACACACACCGTGACAAGGCCTACAATAACAACAGTGGCGTCCTCCCCAAACATATCACTTTAGACAGATGGCCGTACTATTAAGCAATCCCAGGTCCATACCAGTAAAAGTAAGTTGTATTCAAAAGCCACATGCACTTATCAACCAGAGCTTTCCTTTAAAGGATAAAGGATCGTACAACTTATCACCCTGATAAGATAAAGTAGTTCATGGAAAAGAGTTCAGGGAGGTACTATTCATTTCCCAGCTCTTTAAATGACAAACCCAAAAAACCCTATCCCTAAATTTACTTTAATTTTTAAATTGGAAAAGAGATCATTTGGTGGTTGTGAAGGTCATTACTTAGAATCCTGTCTGAACAGATAACACCAATTAGTTATGTAAAACTAGGCTCTCTAAACCACCCTTGGAAGGCAGAGCTGCAAGTGATTTTTTTTTTAAGCTCAAGAGACAAGTTTTTAAATTACCAAGTAAAGGGCATTTTATCTAAGTAAAAGCCACAGTCATCCATCCAGAATAGCACATAAATTCTCCGTGCCTGCGAATAACCTCAGAGAGTACTGCTGAGTGCTGCTTATTTGCCAGCCACAACTCCAGAAATGTGTTTGACACATTCATCCTGAGAGCAGTCTGATGGGAGAGCTCTGTTATAATCTCTGTTTACAGACGGGGATACTGAGTCACACTGCAGTAACCTTCTCTGCCCACAGCCACAAAGTGAGGTGCTCCAGGTCAGGACCTGAGGCCAGAGCTTGCATCCATCATCTTCGCCCTGCTCTCCATGGCAAGCAAGAACCAGCTCATCCAAGGGTTTGGAATACACACCTTGGGCCACCGTCCTGTTGAACTCCAGGCCAGCCAACCTAGGCCAAAGGCACACTGCTTCTTTCACCGCTGCTCACAACTCCCACTGCTTGTGCAGCAGTGTTTACCTGCTGTCTCTGTCTTATCCAACAGCTCGCCAGACTCCCAGCATTCCCAGACATCAGCGAGCGCCATTTCAGAACGCTGAAATTCTAGAAGATGGACAGTCTGACTAAGCACCAGCACAGGCATGCCACCACCCTCGGGAAAAACAGTCCTCTGCAGGGCTTCGTCTCGGGCACATTCACTAGTCCCCTGGCCTCTGTTCTGTGCATGGCACCGCTAGCTGGTGGGGGGCAGGGTGGGAGGAGACAAACAGTCCCCTTCATTCAGCAGCCAGGCTTTCAGGAGAGAACTGGAGAGTGGAACAACAGTCTCCAAAGAGCCAGGCCCTGTTCGCCTCACTCATGCTCTGAATGTCTGCGACAAATGGTAGAGCAGGAAGTTGCTAACACAGCATCCTGCACCATCCTTAGCCTTCTGCCACAAGGAGTATCAAGGAGGTCAAGTGTGGTGTTGTCTCCCATGAGCCCAGGCAGCGCAAAGAGGCAAGACTGCCCTGATGAGCAGCATGCCCCAGACAGAAGAGCTGGAAGGGAGAGCCAGGGAGACCGACCAGGGCTGTTTTCTTTCCTCCCATCCCCACTGCAATGAGTCGGAACTCCCTGGCCATCGGCCTGGGGTGTCAAGTGCCCATAAACACACCTATTCTTTGAGGCTGCAGCGGGCGGGCTCAGCTCCTATTTGTCACCAGACTCCTAGGGTCTGACAGCTACAGAAACCATTTCAATAACCTTTCATGTGAAAAGCTTCTCCTTAGTCAAATCCATCCACAGCCATCGCCACTCAAAAGAAACCATCAGGAGCACAAAATAAATACTGAGCTTTGTTGCTACACAAAGACTTTTACAAATGGGACCTAAATGAACAGCATACCTCACGCTGTCAGGTGTTCGGGACGCATGTCACTTGTTTAAGTCAACACAATGGCCTATTCACGTGAATGAGCTAAATATTAACGTAGGAACTCAGCATCAATGACGGCGGAGTTGATCCTCTGAAATGCCTTTTCTTTATTCCACACAAAGAGATCAGCAGGTATGTGCTTACATACCACTGGGCATGATGCTTTTTGTTCCCGAAAATGTCAAAAAGCAAGAATTCACTTAAGGACTTAAGAAGGTCACTCCGTCCCACTCTCACAGGGCAGAGCTGTCACGGAGGCTGCCACCAGCACCATGCTCAGCCTAGACCACACGGCCCACTTGCTCCTGCCTGTGGTAACAGCCTGCTGGCAGCCAGCACCTTTGTCTTGGCACCCAGGGACTGAGTTAAGGACAAGGGTGAAAGAATTCTGCTGGAATTCCTGGCAGGGGGCCAGTTCCCTGGGGTGCAATTTCAATCATCAAAACTGCACCTATAAAATCTGCTCGTGTAAAAGCAGACACCCAGCCAGGCAGCGGGGCGTGGGCACCAGGTTTCTTATCTAAAGTTGCCCAGAGACAAGGTAGGTGGAGCTGGAACATCTCATGGAGGAAGGAGGAACATCAGCTGCCAGCTGTCACTGGTACCCGCTTTCACCGCTGACACAGCCCCTCAGCTGGGACTCGATGTGGATTGACCTTATTGGAGGGTCCCTGTATGGCGGGGAAGGGCATTCCCGCCTCTACCCCCCACTCCAGTTGCGCTAATGTTATACAAGGCTGCCCGGGAGGATTCCAAGCTCGCCAGTCCTTTTCCAGACCATGATGCTAAGGGGAAGGCGTTATTACTTTGCAGCGGCTCTTCCTGAAATGAGTTCCCTGCACAGTTCAAATTGCTGCAGGGTTGGGAGAAATCACTGTGCAGGAGCAGCCCTACTGTGCTGCCTTCAGCAGCAGCCTCCCATCCTCTGCAAACTGTCTTCATGGCACCTGCCATTTCTGCACTCTGGCCCCATGGAAAGAGCGGGGTCTCCAGGGGCTGGCTGCAGGGGGCGGGCAGTGGAAGCCAAGTCCCTCCCTGCCTCCCATATTCAAGAATTTTCACAACCTGCTTGACAAGGTGGGCGAGCCTTGGTGCATTCTCAGCAACGCTTTAAAATGAATTTGGAAGCCCAGGCCATGCGGTGGGTAAGCTCTCTGTGGGCCCCTAGCTGGCCTCACGCTGGGAAATACGGGGAGTGCCTTTCAAGCTTAAAGTCCCTTAACCCAGAGCCTCTGATGGCATAAGAAATGAGTTCAACTAACTTGGGAGTAAAGAAGGGGGCTCCTGCGGCTCTGACGTGCTGGGAGCGCCCGATGTGACAGCCAGCTGAGGCCCCTGCATCACCGGGGACTAATTCCAAACAGAGGAAAGGCACAGCAAGCCCAGCCACAAGAAACAAATTCCACAAAAGTCCATCATCAAGGTCCAGTGTGCCCCGCACACTATCACCTCTGACACGGAAACAGGTGCTGCAGATCAGGGATCATGGTGCGTCACCTTAGTTTTACTTGAAGCAGCAGAAGCTTCTCAAGATGTGACTGCTACATAACACGTCTCTCCAGGATCCCTCGCATCCTTTCTTTATCCACTCTCTTCCACAAGAACCTTTCCTTCTGTGGGTCCTCTCTTTGTTATTTACTTTTGTTTCCATGACCAGGTGTCTGCTCAGTGAAATATATTCCTTTTGATGCTGTTGGCTGGGAAAATGGCACATCTACAGGCATGTTTAGCTTAGAGAGAGTGGCTGGGTGGATAGATGGATGGATGGCGAATGGGTGGGTAGATGAATGGATGGACGGATGAATGGAGAATGGGTGAGTGGATGAATGAAATATGGATGGGTGGACGAATGGATGGATGGATGGATGGATGGATGGATGGATGGATGGATGGATGGATG